>JARGCV010000081.1:6710000-6797500 GCA_034064705.1 Bothrops alternatus | reverse complement strand
ATTCTTGCAAAAATCAATGCATTTTCCAGTGCAATGGAATACACAACTGATATGAAAAAGGTAGTGAAATAAATACTTATCAACAGGAGTATACTTAAGAAAATTAAAAGTTGCCTCATTATATATTTGGCATCATAGCTTAAAATATAGTATTTTATAAAGCATAAATACTGAGGACCAAAAAATTAAAAAAAGTAAGAGAAATATTTCGAGCTATTATGGTTGCTAATATGGCATTTCCATGAGGGAATAAAGAATTTTAATGACTCTTTCCTGCCAGGGAATTACCATGCTGCTGTTGAATGAAGATTTCTCCTTTCTGAGAGTGATGCCAGTTAGAGCTCTTGCTATGATTACCTTTCCTGATAAGGTTGTTTTTTTTTTTTAAAAAAAAAGGGGGGACGGTAACTCCCAACTGATATTAGAGCAATTGTAGCTCTGCCAGCATGAAGGAAGCATATCCATCCTGTATCAAATAAAAGGGATAGCAAATTATTTCCATATTGATACAAAAATGATAATATTTTCCACCCTAGTCAGAAGTCAATCCTTTAGTTATTTTACTCAAAGTGATGATTTGTCCTCTTCAAAAAAGCTGCATGATAGTCTGATTTAAAATGCAGAAAATGTGTAGTATTAATGAAAAAAAAAAGTTTAATTTAGTGTGACTTTATGCTTTCTCATTAGCCATACTTGAAGGTCAAAGCAGGAAGTTAGAAACCATAGAAACTGTCCTCCTTCAGTTTTCATACTCTAGAGATATCACACCATCCTAATCCTACCATCACTACACAGTCATCCAGAGCACATAGGACAAATTTTACTTGGTCACATCATGCAGCATTATAAAGCTCTGTGCTTTTGAAGTTTGCTGAAAGAAGACTTAGAGCTTGTGTGTAGTGCTCAGTCTTATAGTTTGGTCTCAACTTGGCCCTCACCTGACACTATAAAGTGCCTAGCACTTTATAGTCTCCTATCTTATTACACTTACCTTCATATATTTTCTATGTCTTTTCTATAAGGTTTAATGTTTCCTAAAGCTTTTTATATCTTTTATGTTCCAATGCTTTCCATTATTGGCTGTATTCCTTCTCTATGCCTTATGTTGGTCTAGGATTATAACAAAGATTTGAAAGCTTGGAATGATTGAAGTGGAAATGAAATTTACTAAACAGTATATATTAGGAATAATAAACTTATACGTAAAGCAAATGATTTAACCTGCTGTGGTACTAAGTGGAGGATTGTATCCTTACATCAGCTATAAGCATCATTTTTGCATGGTCCCATTTTTATCTGTCCTAAAGAGTCTTATCTAGGTGAGCCAGCTCTGTAAGTTTCTGAGATGTCTTGCACTAGGAACTGAGTTAAGCTATGTCAAATCAGGATATCTATAACTTTCTACAGAGTTCTGTTCAAAGAGGACTGGCAATAGGATAATTGGAATGCATATATTGGAGGAAGACAGAACATAGAATTTACAGGAAGGTTTGACTTAAAGAAAATAAATCAATATAGTTTTTCAAAGAGAATAATGTGGCATTGCCAGTACCTGCTTCAAACAAAATGAATATAATCTATACACCTGGATATTAGCAGATGTTCCATGTCAATCAAATTGTCTATATAACAAAAGATGGAAAAGTATAATCCAGTGAGACAGTAGAAATCCAGCACAAATAGAGCATCATTTATTTGTGTCAAATATACACATCACATTTAGAAATTTTAATTTAATTTAATTTGGGTGAAAGAGCACCTGAAGAGCAATTGTAAGAGGTAAACTCAGATTGGGCATGCACGCACTCACAAGCACATACACCCCAGTAATTTTAAAGAGAAAAAGCTAGCCACTAAAACATGGAGAATTAAAGTATTTGGCAACAGGTGAGCTGTAAGATGAAAGTGACAGATACATTTGCAAGGAGGGTATATTCACAAAAAGAGAAATAAAAATATGATAGGCAATAGATTAGATGTCAAGCACCAGAAACGTTTGAAATACTCATTGACTTGTTTAAAATGTGAAAAGAAGAAATAGTTAAACCATTAATAGCTCTGTGCAACTAAAATGGGAAAAGATGATAGTTGGGGTAGTGGAAAATAAGTGAAGAGGGAAGAAGCAAGTAAATTTTCAAATATTATTGAATTAGAATACTCAATGTTCAGACAAGGTTTTGGTTAAGATCTTACAAATGAGAATGTGGCCATATATGATGAATGTGACCATATATGAAGATGAAAAAATGAATAGGCAGGATTCTAAATAAGGCTGACAAACATACAATCAGACCTTTTATTTCAGCTGGATAATGGAGAGAATAGAAGAATATCAGAAGGATGTTTACTTTTATTTATACATGTGGAATATATTAAAGCTGATGAGTATGTCAGAATAACTGGCTATAAATATTCCTCAGAAGAGCAATGAATAAGAAGTTAATATAAGAATTAAGAATAGGGAAGGAAGTGAGGGTAGGATTATAGCCATACCTGTTTCAGTGATACAACAAACATTTGCAATAATGGCAAGACTGGAAGAGATGATAAATGAAACTTGAAAGTGACATTTTACAAATTGAGTTTATGCACATAATACTACTTGGTTAGCTGAAAATTAGAAGAATTAACATGAAAGTCAAACAAGAAAGTGGGAAAAACTTGTGTTGAATGTTTAATGTTCAGAAAATGATGTTAGAGTGCTTAATGAACTTAAAGGGGTGGTGAAGAGGTGTATGTTGTATACATTGACTGTACAGCTGTCACTGTATTGGTTCATCAAACCAATCTCTTTTAACTACTGTCCATTTTAACTGTCTGCCCATTATAGTCATAAGTCATGACAGTTGTAAAACGGATCAGTCATGTGACTGATTTAATTTCATGACTCTTTTTTCAGTGATCATTAAGCAAATGCTAGGTCATGAAGTAAACAAATGGTTCACTATGGTGCAGTTTTGCCAAAAACAGAAGTAAATGCTGGTTTTCAGCAACTGTTGTAAAGTATGGTCACCTGACTATGGGACACTGCAAATGGCCATTAATACAGTTGTGCTGATGAATGTCCAAAGTTTGGTTACATGACTGAAGGCAGGAGGGAAATTTCAGAACTTCAGATATAGGTCGTAGGTAGCCCAAGTAAAATCAACTGTTGTAAAATCAAACAGTTGCTAAATGATCGGTCGTAAGTTGAGTATTACTTTTATATCTTTCTTATTTCTAATACATTTATAGCAGAAAGGAAAATTGAGGTCTTTACTGGACTATCATTTTCAATACAATTTTGGTTGTTATGTAGAGTTAAAAAATCACTATTGTGCTGTCCTATTTTAACAGTGAAGTGCTAACACTGCTAAGAACATTAAAAAAGACAGATAAAAAGATAATTCTTTCTGTAGAATTATCCTAGTAAGACCAAGGACTCCAAAAGTGTACCTGAGCATGAATTCATATCAAGTCAGCACAATTTATTTTTGATATTACCTCATTTTGCCAATGCTAGTGACTTGGCTGTTGAAAAGATTAATATTGGTGTGTGTGTGTATTTTCATAGAAACTTAAAAAATAAATTTTCTTATTATCTACATAAATTCAAAAAGACGTTAACTCATGCCTGAAAACATTACAGTGATGCAGAGTAAGCAGTACTAGAAAGAAGGAAATCATAGTAAATGCAGGGAACAAGCTTTCATGAATACACATCTACAAAGGGAGTACAATTTAACACTGATTGCTATGAAGGCTCAGGGGTGTGCAGCAGTGTTGAATTATTATTACACTGTGGAATTTTTATTTGACTTGCCAAACTCTATAGAACACAGCTGAGCTCTCTAATATGAAACAGTCTGGCAGGCATATTTTTCTTCTTACAAAACTTTTACTACTCACATTAACATTTCTCATTTGTTCTAAATACTTACTGATTGCTGGGGAGATGAGTGAAAAAAAAATGTTTTCTCTGCATTTTAAAAGAAAAACACTTCTCTCAAAAAAAGAGGTGATTCCTGTGCTTTGCAGAGCAGTTCTACTCAATAACATTAGGCCTAACCAACAATAAATTAAAATGTGTAGAGCATGGGAACATGAACTTGTAAACATATATAATCAAGTGTAAATAATGTATACTAAAGCATTATACCAGGAATTTTTGTTGGTTAAAAATGTGTATATTCAGATAAAGTTTCAGAAATTGACTACATATTTTTGGGCAAATTTTTGATGCAGAAATAGGTCTGAAAAAATAATTTAAAATGTAAGTAATGAAGGCGAATTCAAAATCCTTACACTTCCAATTATATGAATTTAGCAGAGCTTCACATTTTCTAGTTTGACCAGTTGAACAACCAATTAAAAGGTGGACAAAAAAAATCAGAGATCACATTAAAAGTGATGGTTCCACAGGAAATGGGTAAAACTAATTGGAGCTATAAGACTGTCAGTATAGGATCATCTGTCTAATGCACACCAAAATCCCTACATTGCCTGCACATAGACTCTTGAGGCAGGATGTGTAATCTGAATGAAAGCAAATATGTGTGTCCCAGGGTAATGTTGCAGGATCCAATCCGGGTCGGTCACTGGGACAGGAGGTTTAGTCTTCTGAGCTTTTGAACTCATGCATTTTCTCACCAGAATGTATGTTTCACGAGTCATGAGTCCATGCTCCAATCTCTGAAAGTGTATGATGTATCTCAAGTTTGTAAAGTCTGATGACATAATAATCTTTCAACACACATTCTAGTTCAGTAGTGGTGAACCTATGGCACGTGTGCCAGAGGTGGCACTCAGAGCCCTCTGGGTACACGCGCCACCACTGCCAACAGCTTTCGCAGATCCATTAAGCCACTGCCGCCACCCACAGTGCACGAGGGGAATGCGCTCCACCCGCAGGCCAAGGACAAAACCCTCCAGGAGACTGAGGAGATGGGACAGAGTAGGTGTGTCTGGCGGTCCACATCACATGCTCCCCAGACTCCATGTGCTGCGGTGCTGCAGGTCCATTAGGCTTCTGCCCAGAGCTGCAGGCCCACCCAGCATGATGGAAGTGAAGCGGTCGGCTAGGAAGAGGTGATAGAGCATAGAGGTGATAGAGTACGCCCAGGGCTAGCAGGCAAAAGGCAACCCTGAGCGGAGAAAGCCAGATCCCCATTGGTGTCATGACCACCCAGGCCCAGCAGAGATGGGGGGAGGCATGCAATCCTAGCTGGAACTGGGATGCCATGGCACCGATGGGGATCTGGTTTTCTCTGCTCAGGGTGGCCTTTGGCTTGCTGGGTGTGGGCATGCTCTACCACCTCTACTCAAGCTTGCTAGCCACCAGATTGCCTCCTTTGTGCTGGGTGGGACTGCTGCTCCAGGTGGCGGTGGCAGCCTAATGGATCTGCACAAGCTGCTGGCCACCACTGATCTATTGACATCCAATGCATGGCTAAAATGTTTGTTTGAAACTAATCCAATTACAGTTATGTTCATTGCTAATAGATGCACTGCCATAGATAAGTTGGAATAATAGACCTCTACTTCCCATCAAGTGTTGGTAAGTGGACATCTGAATAGGATTATTTATTTATTTATTTATTAAATTTATTTGCTCCCCATATCTCTGCAAGGTAAAACCCTATAATTGTCTTTAATTACAGTTTGGCTCCAAGATCTGAAATTCTTCTTAAAATATACCATTCTGGAACTGCAACTGGTTTATTTTGACATTGCATAGATTTTGGCTTCAATTACTTAAACAGTATTATTTTAATATCAAAATAACAGCACTAGGAAACTTCATACATATATTTTAAGATCTAATTGAAGGAAGATTTTCTTAATTTAACTTGGAAAGTAAATATAAATTAAAATGATTTATTGCTACTATAATAGATAAATTATATTTAATTTTTTAATATTTACTATTAATATTTAAATAATTCATCAAATAATTGTAGCACGTGTATATTCTGTAGTTGGAGAATCTCAATATGCTTGATTCTGATATAACAGCAAATCAAAGGAAATTTTGCAGCAGAAAATGCCATCAAAGTAATGACACCTTTAATCATAATTCTGATCTTCTTTATTACTTCTCATTCATTGATAGAGAAATAACAAATAATATGAACCCTCAGGAAGTGGTCTCTATTGTATATGTGAAAACAATAGATTGATGAAAGAAAAGCAAATATGTTCCAGTACGGGGCGATGCCGGACATGCTTGGAGACTCATCTCCGCACCGTCTGGAGTTTCCTTTGCCGGTAGACCCCCTAGGGGGTCGAAAGTCACCCTAGAGGGGTGACCACCGAGGAGGAGGTTTGCTGGTAGATAGGGGAGGGTGACAGCTTCCCCCGTGTCTCCAGCTATCTCCTCAGGGCCAACGGAGCAAAGATTGGCCTACAAGATGGCAGATCACCCTGCTGCACCAGCCGAAAGTCAGACTGACACCTAAGCACAATAGACCCACCGTGGATGATCCGGATGAGACCCTTTTTTGTTTCTCTCTTCACCCCATGTTTTTGTTTTTGCCTGCAAAAGCTTTGTTGGAATTATTTCCCAGTCTGGAAAGAGCGGCTTTTGTATGTGTGGGAACAAAGGCGTTTTATAAAAGGACAAATTAAAACCTTTTTAAAGACTATATTTTATCTCTACTCATGTTGAGGTACAGAAAAAATGTTTTTTGTTTTTTTCTTTGGAGGTATTATATTGGTAGAGTATTTCTTTTTCCATTCTTTCTTTAAAAAATAGAAAAAAGGAAAAAATGGCGTTTGAAAAAGTTGTTTTAGCCTACTGAGGACATCTATTGGTCAAAAGTTAATATTGGAATTGTTGACTATTTGGATATGAGATGGTTTTGGCCTTCAAACTATTTTTCAAGAGAAAAGATAATTTGAGCCAGCTGTGGGATTTGTGCGGGTGGATACTTTTCAACTGTAGCCTCCACTAAAAAAGAAAAAAAAGAAAAAGAAAAAAGGATTTCTTTTCAACTATTGTTAAAATGGAGAAGCCTCAATCACTTTTAAACTGTAACTTATATTGGAAAAGATCTATGAGGCTAAAAAAGAAATATGTACTACAATAAAAGAGTTTACTACAGAATTAAGAGCCAGCACTCCTACTTTAAATCTTAAAACTGACTCTCAGATTACACCTGTCTACTCTAAAAAACAGATTATACAAGAAGAGGACTTAACTGAGAAGAAAGAGAATTTTATCTTGCCTTATAAGCAGTTCACTTATGGCTTTGAGGACCAGGAAAAACAAAGACTGAGTTTTGAACTTCTGAAGCAACGAGGCTTTATGGACAAGAGAAACAGAGGGCCAATGCAGAGACCAAGATGGTTTTCATTGAATCAAATGACACTACAAGCAACAAAAAGAGATTCATCACCTGGAAGGGAAGCCCTGCTATGGAAACCTTTCTTGGCATAAGAGGAAAGCTAGAATAAGATTGAAAAATGAAATTTAAAATTTCATGCATTGGATTAAAGGCAACCTAGAATTATGGACTGATGTGAGGATTAAGATTATGAGTTTGAAGTAAAGAGATGTTTTAGACTTTGATTGAATTAATAATTAATTGAATGTTAATTAAATAAGATGACTTGTTTGTTCAATAACATGGATGTTATTAGCTATGATAACTAACTGGATGAAATTTGAATTCTGCTTAATGGGTTGAAATGATTTAAGGTCTGATACTATTCGGTCAGTTTAAAGAGATTGATTAATTGATGGATTAGACATGTATAGAATAGATAGATAAATATACACATTTAGATATGTTTAGGATAGATTAATATTTTTGTTTAAAATGAGATATTTTTTATATAATGGATTAGAGGTAATCTAGAATATTAAGAATGTATTTTTTAGAATGTTAGGTTTATTTGTATGTAAATTATTATGTAATGGAATGAAGAAAATTTAAGAGATGTTTTAGATTTGAATTGAATTATTAATTAATTGAAACTTAATAAAATGAGGTGATTCTTTGATGACATGGATGTTATTAGCTATGATAATTTACTGGATGAGATTTGAATTCTATATAATGGATTGAAATGATTTAAGGTCTGATATTATTTTGTCAGTTTAAAGAGATATATTAATGGATAGATTAGATAGGTATAGGATAGATTAATATTTTATTTTAAATAGGGGAGATTAGTGGAAGAAGAAATAAATAAGATTTTGATAAAATTAAGAAAGTAGAACATACTTGGAAGGGATATTTGAATTGAAAATGTCTTTATTTAAAGTTAATTTGATTACGGTATTGTAAATTTATAAAGCTTTAAAACAGGTTCAGGTTGAATAAATTTAAGCTAGAATTGGATATTTTAAATACACTATGCTATTTGAGGGGAAAAGAGAGGGAATACTTGATGTATTGATTGTACTATGTATATACGTTTTGTTCTAGGATGTTTGATTATCCTAGCACCATGGTGTGTCCTGAATACTTTCTTGTAAGAATTAAAAAAACAATAAAATTTCTTCAAAAAAAAGAAAGATCGAGAGAAAGGCAGGCAGGCAGGCAGGCAGGGGAATTAGCGAAGGAGCAGAGGTAGTGGAAGGAGAAATCAGCAAGCAGCAGAAGACAGAGAGAGAGGAAGAAGGACCATCCAGCCATCTGACCACCACCCCACTGTGTGACCCATCTGCTAAGAGGAGACTGACCACCACCCCATCCCGTGACTTGCCTGCTGGGAGGAGACTGCACAAGGGATCAGCTGGAACAACAAAACAGCAGAGACTAGTTGACCCAGGCAAGTAAGTGACCAAAGTGGACTGGCAGCTATAACAATGGACTATAGCAGGAGAAGGCACTTGGATGGTTGGAAAAGAGGGCCAGAGGAACCCAGTCTCCAGCAACCCTTTTGGGGGTAGTGCTACAATTGCAATCTTTGAGGAGGACATACAGCTTCAAAAACAGCTTATATGATCTAAAACAGGGGTCTTCAAACTTGGCCCTTTTATGATTTGTGGACTTCAACTCCCAGAATTCCTCAGCCAGGGAAGCTAGGAGTTGAAGTCCACAAGTCATAAAAGGGCCAAGTTTGAAGACCCCTGATCTAAAACTATGAAGTCTTTTACTTTGCTTCTTAAAGAAAATACATTTTAAAACAGAGATGGGATTGGTTCCATGATGCTGCTGATATAGAATTCCTAATAGTCCTAGACAGAAGAACTCATTATTTTATGCTTGCCTGGATAGTTAGATCTTCACTATATAGAATGAATAACGCCACTATATCCACTCCAAAGCAAATCCCACTGAATTAACTCAAGATTATTTTCATATCACTGGATTATTTCCAATTTTAAAAGGTCACCTTCAGCAAGTACATATGATTACATATAATAATAGCCTAGTTACTATAAATAAACAACCATATTAAGTGTTTTTTTCTCTTTCTTCATTGCGACACGTTCATTTAAAAATCCAGTTGCAAAGTTTGATAAAATGAATTCCAGGTTTTATAAGGCTGACATCAGTACGATGGAACACTTTGCGCACAGCCTTGAATAATTCATTCACAGAGGTTTGAAGTTTCATCAGATTGTAGATTGAGCAAAGAAGCTTGTCTCTGTTCCTCAGCTGGCTAACATTACATTTTGCAGCTCTTTATTCCAAAAGTATGTTTCTAATTAAGTTTTCTAATAACATTTTTTCCTATGCAGATCAAACAAGATGGGGATTTTCTTTTAAGAATTCCTTTTTAGGTCTATTAAACACAACTTCCTTCTCCAACTGAAATCTGCAGGTTTTGAGAAAGACAGTTTAAAATATGCCATTATTAAATAATGAGTTGCTGTTTTATTTCTGGGAACAGATAGAGGCCAACATCTTGATGTTAAGTGGAAAATTCTTGCCAATGCATTTTATATCATTGCAGGGAAAGTTGGGAAAAAGAAACATATAAAATAACAGAAATATCTTTATAAGGGAAAGCAATTTTATGTTTCTTGTAAAAAAATGCTTGTGTTTTCAGAATATTGATTCCCAATGTCAATAAAACTACAGCGATACCATGGGGAATACATAATTATTTTATATTGGCTCCCAACTAATATTGATCATGCTGATGGAATTATGAGACTTAACATGTTGGAGGAACCTTGATTTCCAATTGCCAAAAGATAGAAGGCAAAGGGAGAAGGAGGAGAAAGAAGAGGAAAAGAATGAAGAACTGCAGCTGGCTGTGCTGTTCAGGGCTGCTAAAGAGTCCTCTGTAGGAGAGAAGAAGAGTGGGAAAAAAGCTTTGGCATAAAAATTTCCAAATGAATTTAGTTGTAGCAAGCTGAGGAATAAGGGAGTAGGAGATAGACAATGGTCCTGCTTGATAGTGTCAAACTAAGTCTAAATGGGGACTCTTCTCCCACTCTCTTTCTTTCTCTCCCTCTTTTCTCTCTCTCTCTCTCTCTCTCTCTCTCTCTCTCTCTCTCTCTCTCTCTCTCTCCCCTCCCTCTCTCCGATCTTCTGCTTACCTGGCAAGCTGGCTTCAAGCTGTTCTCCAACATGCTCAGAGGTAGGCAACCTTGGTTCTTTTATGACTCATGGACTTCAACTCCCAGAATTCCTGAGTCAGCATTGCTGGGCTAGCTAGCTCTCTTCCTGCTTCCTGCTTCCTGCAGAGACACAGCAAAGGGAGGAGCCCCACCCAAAAAGCTTTTCAGCTTGTCAGAGAACACTGTGAGTCTATTCTCTTTTACACACACACACACACACACACACACATGCACACACACATACACACACAGAGAGAGAGACAGAGAGAGAAGCAGGGAAGCACAAGTGCCTGTCTCTGTCTCTCTCTCTCTCTGCAAATGGCAGAGGAGGCTGGGAGCCACAGGGGAAGGCTCAAAGAGCCACATGCGACTCTGAAGCTGCAGGTTGCCGACCTGTGTACTATCTCATATTTAAGCAGGTAGTTTTTTTATTGCCGCTAAACAAAAACATATTTATTACATCCATCAATAAATTTTTAGCTTATGTATATCTTAATTACCTTTACAATTAACCTTTATAAGCAGATCAATGTTCAAATTCAACTGTTAATATTTTTACTTCCAAGTTTTAAATAACCAAAGTTTTCTTTATTTCCACTCATAACAATATCTAGTATTCAAAATACACATCTTATCTATTTGAGTATATTCTATTGTAATTTTCACTAATAAGTCAAAACCCCAATTTTTTCAGTCTTATTCTAGCTTTCTTTCTTTGCCAAATAATCTTCCATTTCGGTGCTTTTGAATCATCCGATAAATCTCCTTGTATTTTTATGTATATTGTGTGATGTAGAAAGAACTATCTGATTGCCATTTTTTTTTAGAGGACTCACAAATTGTCTCTCTGTTTTTCCATCTCGATGTGGCTGTCCTGAACTATTTATCTTCTCTTCAATCTATTCTTGATCCTCAGGTTTCTTCTGATTTATGTGGAAAGTCTTTTCCCTTTTCCATATTGTTAGTCCCTTTTCTGGATTTTCCATTGACTGTATTTGTTGATCAGTTGAGTCTTCTGTCATAATATTTATTTTTTCCACTTTTTCTGTTATATTCTGTGTAATTAATTTTTTAGTTGTACTCAAAGTTTGAGTTCTATCTCTGGGTTCTATCTCTTGTTCTTTTCTGTAACCTCTTATTTCATCAGTAGCTGTTAAAATAGTTTGATGAATTGCTTTCAACATGAAGAGAATTTGTTCCTGATCTTCCTCCATGTTAGTAGTGTATTAGCTTAAAAGCTTTACAATCAGAGAATTCAGGGGAAAAAAGTTTTGTTACTGAGTATGAAACACAGCTGGGCTTCTCACAGCTAATGTTTCAAGGTTACATAAGTCTTATCTATTGTATGGGCTGCTGGCCAAGTCTCTTTAAAGCAATAACAAATTGTAATATCAGGTTTAGCCACAAGTTGTCGCCCCTAGTTTAAAGTTTTCTTTTGAATCCAATACTTTTATAATCTTTTCAGTTTTTCTTCTTTTTTATAGGTAAAAAGCCAAGTCTTCAGTAAGAATAGAAAGTCTTTTAGTCCACAAACTTTAAGAAATAAAATTCCAATTTAGGATCAGGTTATTCATGCAATGTTTTTAAACTCCCCTGGATAGTCAGTAGCCGCTGTTTCTAGAGGGAGGGATAAAAACTCCCTTTCCTCTTCACAGGGAGAAAGTACTTTAAGCAGCTTATACAGAAAAAAATAGTTAGAATTTAAGAGAGGTAGATCTCACCCAGTCTTGTCCGCGCTGCTTTATAGTTGCCTGGTGGTAAGTGTGACTTCAGCTGTCTGCAGCCTAGTGATGAGCTATATTGCTATGGCTGCTGGTTTGGAAGGCTGGTTTGTCCGTTGGTTTGGAAGGCTATCCTGGATCAAGCAGAAGGGCTACTGCCCTCCCATGATCAAGCGGGGATCCCCGCCTTGCTGGGCAACTTTCAAACCTTTCCAGGGTCCCCAGCGATGCAAAACTGGATGTGGAAGATGAAGCTTGCCTTCCAGATGCCCATGGCGGATGTGTTGCAAACTAGAAGTCCTATCTTTTGAAATATTAGCAATTTTCCCCAGCTTTGTGTCATCCACAAATTTGATGAATGCTTCTTCAGCTCCCTTATCTAGATCATTTGTGAAGATGTTGAAGAGCATTGGACCCAACAGAATCTTGAGAAACCCCACTGCATACTTTTCTTCACATACTGTAGCTGTAGTTCCATTAAGAATCATCAGCTGAATGTGGCTGCAAATCCATATGGTAGTGGTACTGTCTATCCCACATTGTCCTATCTTATCCAAAAGCAGGATGGGGTCTACTATATCAGATGCCCTACTGAAATCTCAGTGTACTATATCCAAAATATTACATAGGTTCACTAATTTGTTTACTTTATCAAAGAAGACTATAAGATTTGTTTCATATGTTCTGTACTTAACAACCCATACTGGCTTCTAGCATCATCTTGTTCATTTCTAGATGCTCACAAAACTGCTACTTAGTTATCTTTTCTGGGATTTTTGGAGGTATTTATATTAAGATGACTGATATGTAGTTTTCTTCTTCCCTTTTAAAAAATTGGAACCACATCAGTTCTTTTCTAGTCCTCTGGCAGTTTCCCAATAGCAATAGCAATAGCAAGTGCTTTACAGTCCTCTCTAAGTGGTTTACAGAGTCAGCATATTGCCCCCCATAATCTGGGTCCTCGTTTTATCAACCTCAGAAGCATAGAAGACTGAGTCAACCTTGAGCCTGGTGAGATTTGGACTGCCCAACTGCTGGCAGCTGGCAGAAGTAGCCTGCAGTACTGCATTCTAACCACTACGCTATCACGGCTTCCAAGCTCCAGGAGCTCTCAAAGATTTTTTTTCAGTGATTCTGAGATCACATCTTCTGACTCTTTCAAAATCCTGGGGGATAAACCAGCTGTTTCACTCATAGCTGCTAGTTGTTCTCTAACCAACACTTTACCTATTTTGACCTGCATTCTGTGTCCAATGTGCTGCTTTTGTCAAGTTGGAACATATTTTTCTTTTTGAATAAAGACAGATGCAAATCTGAATTATGCAGTTTTATCTTTTCCCTGCTGCCTGTCACCTTTTTTGCCATCTTCTCCCACTAGTTGACCAACTATTTCATTTATTTTTCTTCTTGCTCCTTACATATATTAAAAAACACACACCTTTTTTGTTATTTATTACAAGTCTTATCTCATTCTGAGCCTTAGCTTTCCTGACTGTCCATGCCTATTCAGGCTAGTTGCTGGTATTACCTGCCCTCCTTCCCATTTTTTTAAATATTTGTCCTTGTTATTTGTCAGTTTGTCAAAAAGCTCTTTTTGCAACTACAGTGGTCTTTCAAGGTGACTTTGTTTTTATTTCTCTAAGGTATTGTTTTTGTTTGTGCTTTTATTATGTCTTTTTTAAGAGTTTCCCTAGTTTCTCTAGTATTATGAATTGTTTTTCCCTCTAGGATTTACATCCATGAAATATTTCTTATTCTTTTCTTCTATTTTAGTTTGTTGAAGTCAGCTTTCTTAAAAAGTTAAAAAGTCTGATTTGCATTATGATGATTTCTAGTATGACATGATCTCTCTCTCTCTCTCTCTTTCCTACAACTTTCACTTCTTCGACCACTTCATTCCTATTAGTAAGTATCCAGTACAGTACAGTTGACTCTTTAGTTACTTCCTCCACATTTTGTATGATAAAGTTGTTATAAAAGAAAATGTAAATATAAAGATAGACACAATGTATGCAAGTACTAATAATATCAGCAATTTTATCAATATCAATAAGCCCTGACAATATCTTTCTAAAATTGAATAGACAGTTGGCAAATAATAGATGCCTTCTACTATATGTTATATCATAAGTAAGCAAAAACTCTATTGAATCAAAACAGGGTTCCATGTTGTCCATGTGGCTGAGATACATTTGGAGCCAACAATCACAGTTTGTCTCCTGATCTTTGTTTTTCATATCACTGGTCTTGAGAAGTAAACATACTTTTCTAAAAATAATTTACATACCTATTTCATTATATATTTCATTCCATAATATGCCTCTCAGTATCCTTACAGTACAGATCATCACACCAAAGATTGCTATATAGTTTGAATTTCAGTATCAGTGTTGCAGTATTGCAATAATATTGCAGTATTCAGAACCAGAGCCTTTGGAAATGGAGTGACGTAAGTTCAGTTAATCAATTGTCAGGCCAATACATACAATAAAAATGTTTATTATAGCAATGGTGGTAATGAAATGAACATTAGAAAAATAATATTAGCAGTGATGATTTATTCTTAGAATGATCAGTATAATTTTAAAAATAAAAACCTATTAAATATACTTCCACCCCTGTGTGTCATTTTCACACTTTTTCATGTTTGCTACCCATATGGCAGAACACCTGCTCTGCACAGTATGAGCTGTTCCTTAGTGCCATTGATTTCAAAAGGGCATACTTACAAACCCTACTTTAAAAAAAAAACATTGCTGATTGGCCAAGTTAAAGCATGCTTATATGATAGGAGGAGGAATGAGAGAGAGAGAACGACAGAGACAGAGAGCAGAAAGAGACAGAGAGGGAAAGGAGAAGGAAGGAAGGAAGGAAGGAAGGAAGGAAGGAAGGAAGGAAGGAAGGAAGGAAGGAAGGAAGGAAGGAAGGAAGGAAAAACAGACAGACAGACAGACAGACAGACAGACAGACAGACAGACAGACAGACAGACAGACAGACAGAGACAATAGAGAATTTTTACTCAACTGGACTACAAAGTCCTTACAGTATCCTAAAATATAGATGTCAAATGTCAATGTTTTCAGATCTGGAAAAGAGTACATTTGCACTGATTTATAAAATTGCTTTTCATCTGGCACAATTTCCTAAAGAACTTAAGCTTTAGATTGAATACTGAGAAATTAAACTCTGAGTAAACCATAAAACTCTCAGATCAGTCAAGTAATTTGGTATCACTTCATAATTTAATGGTGATACCTTGGCCAATATAACTGAATTCTTTTCTTAATTTCCAGCTAAGCTGAGTTTAGCAAAACTTAGAGGCAGATCAGAACGGAAGAACAGGAACAGGGAAAATGAGACCTTCAAACTTTGATGAATTATATACCAGCTCAAGGACCCGGAAACAGCGGATTCAGGCTCTCTTTGAGAAATAAATCAAAGCATTAATCAGGCTGTCAGTAAAGCAGGTGTTTTGATGCCATTATGCTTCATTTTTATGCAAAATAATTGTGAGGTACAGAAATCATAGGGGATTGCAAATAAATGGCACTGACAGGGTTGATCCCACTAGGCGAGGAGGCCAAAATGAGGCTGTCTTTTCATATTATGAAATATATCTAACGGCAGCCTCTTTAAGACCCAGTTACACAATGTGCTGTCAGTGAGTCTAGAATTTTTTCTTTCATTTTTATCCCTTTCTTTCTTGATATGCCAGAGGCTCTTTTCCATTCTTTCATGATAAACTGCTCCAGCAGCCATAGCAGGTTTAGAATGTAAGAGCCATTGCTCACACGATTTGACAAAAGGATTCGGTTTTAAAGGGTTTAAATAACATTGAACACACTACCTACAATCCCATTTCAGGATAACTTCCTTGCCTTTGGTTTTCATTACTCAGCTGCAGCAGCAACAAATACAACATAAAAATGTGTCAGTGTAAATTTTCCAGATTTGGAGGAGAAAAGAAGCATCAGAAAAAGGGAAAAGAAGATGGAGAAGTTGCCACTGCTCTTGGGGCTGAGACTAGACTTCTGATGCTTAACAGTGCTGATGTACAATTATGCCACTAATCAATTACATCAATCACATGCTATATAAATATAATTTCTTAGTGGTTACTGACAGTTTGGTACCCAAACTATAGTTCATATTGGAATAAAATAATATCAGTATGATTGATGAGTATGTTGATAATGGTGCTTGACAAAACGTGCCCTGGGCATCCACAGATACTGTTCCATAGAGTATCGCAGGATAGTACTAGTAAATTTTCTTTATCATTTACAAACCATTTAGCAAGAAACCTTTTCAAATGGATTTGTTTCAGTTTGCAAAGACTATATTTTTTTCAGAAATAGGTAAATTTGGTTCAAAAACTATTCACCAATGATAATCTCCTCCAACTGAATTAAGAAATTGATTGGATTTTGTCCCTTTTTTATTTAATTAAAATACATGTTAAAAGTTGCACATCTGGCATTTTCTTTGCACAGACAGCCTCGAGACCACTTTATTTAAATCTTTAATGAACAACTTGTGCCATAAAAGAGAAGAACAATGCACCAGAGGGCAATTGTAAAACTCCTTTTGCTGAATCTTGAAAGGAAAACTTTGCACCAAAGTTAGAGAGTAAAAGAAAAGCTTTCAGTTTAACTTAACAACACAGAACATAAGATCAAGGGTTGTTCATTAATGGACCTTAATTTGTTAAATAAAAATTTGGGCAAAGTAAGCTGCTATGTGCAACTATTGCATCTCTCTCTCTCTTCCTGTGTATGTAAAAGAAAAGTTAAAATAAGATATACAGAATTTATTTCCACATGTTAACAAAATTGAAAGCTCAGTCCAAAATTAAGATAGAATACTTAACAAATAATTAGCTGAAAGGGGTTGTGAGGCTTTGTGGATATTTAAATAATGACAATCTGCTGATAATAATGAATCCATATGCATACTTTAGTTATTAATCATGACTTATATATTTTGACCTTTAGCAACAATGCAGTGCTTCCCCAAAATTTTCATCTGTTCACACTCAGGAAGAAGTTGTAGATATTCTTTCATAATGAATATCTGACTCATCTTCCCCCTCAATTTTTCAGAGTAATTGCATATCACCTTGTTACCAAAAAGGAACAATGACAACAACAAAAATTGCCCAGGCACTTATAAATTTGTGGTCTGCTTTTTAAGAAACAAACAGACAAAGAGATATCACTATGGTATGATGGATTCTTGAAATTTGATAAGGATACAAAAATCATTCAACACAGGTATGCAGAATATGAATTTGTAGTAATATGGAATCCCAGGATGGACAAAGGGTGCCATTTTTCTGGACTTGAGATATAAGAAAGCCAACATAAAACAATGCTGTGTTTCCATTATACTTAAAATGCTGTGGTTACACAAATTAGACAATGAGCAAGTTGGAAAATTGTGTAGAAATAAGCAAGGGCCCTTGAGACTGAAGGAAGAAAGTAGAATAAAAAATATCCTAAGAAACTGTCACAGAAATATATAGAAGAATGATATGCAAAAAAGGATAGGTTCATGAAAAGATTCACACAAAATTCAGCACCAAGATCTTTTACATGGGGCTAATATAGGTTTGAGCCTGGAATAAGGAACTGCAAAGTTTAGATACACACTATAAGCATTGCCCAGGACCAAGAGAACAATATTATTTCACAGTTCATTGGTTCAGAGCCAGCTAGATGGGTATATTTATTGACACATGATTTGCCCTTGTCTGTTTATTATGTATTATAGTTTTAATCTTTTAATTGTGTATTTGTTTTAATTAAGTGAGTCCAGAGTCCCAGATCTGAGGCGGGTGATCATATAAATCAAATTAATCAATGCATTGATCAATCAATGACCTCCTTCTCCCCAATAATTTATGTAACCAGTTCCTGGAATATACAGCGGAAATGATGGTGAGAATAAATAATTAGAAGTGTATATTTAGTTATTAAAAGAATTTGAAGAAACTTTTTAAAAGAAAAAAAATATGAATCAACAGCATCAAGGGCACAAAACCAGCACTGACAGGATTGTGAACAATTTATTTTCTGTAGGTGATGCTTTTCTATGAACCTGTCGGTGGAAAGAGTTATTTGCTTATAGCCTTTCAAATCTTCAGATATTTAAGGAGCTTAGGATCCTGGCCTTGATCCTAATGAGAGAAGCAGTACATAGAACACAGTTTAGATTTAATTCTTAACTGCATATCCCAAGGAGGACACATGAAATTCTAGTCAATTGAAATTTATTCATTTGTGCTTTGGGATTCTTATTTTACTTTAAATACAATAGATCTCTATTTATACAACTTTTATCAATTTACAATAATATTTTATTCATGCTTTCTGATTGATTGATATCATCTTCAGCTAACTGCTTGTAACTGATGATCAGCAACTTCAAAATCCTCCTTCCTATTTTGTCCTGATTTATGTCTTCTTCTTCTTCTTCATGTATGAGTGCAAATGATTCCTTTCTCTGCTCTGCTGCATCTAGTGTTCTCCAAACAACCTCAAGGGACTCCAGAGAGGTCAATTCCTGGCTGCCAAAGTTGTTGTTGTTGTTGTTGTTGTTGTTGTTGTTGTTGTTGTTGTTGTTGTTGTTGTTGTTGTTGTTGTTCTTCTTCTTCTTCTTCTTCTTCTTCTTCTTCTTCTTCTTCTTCTTCTTCTTCTTCTTCTTCTTCTTCTTCCCCACATACTTTTCCCATTCTGTGCCACATGCTTATTTGCATAATGCCTTTTTATGAAAATATTAATAGCTATTCAATTATTAACACTTAATAGTTATTGATTGCTCAATCATTGCCATGATATCTTGAGTCATATCAATGACACCAATACCACCACTCATGAGCTTGGGCTGACACCAAAATATAACATTCTGAGTAATTAGTTGTATTTATACATGAGGTCATAAGATCATACACTTATATGAAAACATACTGTATCTACACAATGACAACATGAATCCATACTGTTATGTGGCTAGATATTTATTTTGTGCATTAATCATGCAGATTTCTTATTTGAATGTTTAGCATGTTTATCTCTGGGTAGTTTCTACATTTTAAAGGAAAATGTATAATAGTCCCTCATGATGCAAATGCTGTTGTAACATTTGAAAACTTATGTACATAGGAGTAGTTTAAAGGGCCTTGAGTCCCTTGCTTAGTTTATCTTTCTATGTTAGGCTATATAAAAAGTTGTTTTCAATAGGAAAGATCATGCAAAGTAACATGAGGTCTCTGGATGAAGACTTTTCAAACATACATATGATTGTGATACTGCAAATCTCAATGTTTGGCAAAGATCAGACAAATTATAGGTCAGAAAACAACCAATAAAAGATGTTAACTTCAGAAGATTGGTTACCAATCCTACTTTGATAAGCTGCTCAGATCAAGATGTAAACCTTATGGCCAGGCTAAACAGAATAGTATAACAGACTGATACTTAAATATGTGGACTATGTATTTGCACATGTAAATAACTTCAAACCTCTATCCCATTTTTTCTGGGTTGATACTACTACAGATTGCTGTTCTCCTTTATTGTACCATTCTTACAATGATTTAAGCAAAGAAACACTTGTTTTTTCATCCCTTCATTCTACTGTGATTTTACAGGAATTATGTTTGATGGTTCAGGTTCATAGAAGCGAAGACGTAGCATTCCCTGAGATTTTGTAGTCTCATTCCAATATGAATACATTATGATTATATGGGTGAGAAGGAAAAAAGAGTATGCTTCACCCAGCATGAGCTGAAACAAAAAACAGTACCCACTAGGAGGAAATAAGAATGAATCAGAGATGTCCAGGTAGAAGAGTAGAAAACATGGTGACCCAGAGACTTTAATGGACTTTGTAGTCTTTATGTGGCATTGTTGAATCAACTAGGAGGAGGAGGAAGAGTTGGAAGAGGAAGAGAAAGAGGAAGCTGTCAGAACCTAATAGCCAATCAATATAAGAGGAAATGATAATGACCAAACACTGGAGTGGACATGTTGTTGTAGTCAATTCAAACTAAAAATGTCACTAGACTGGGATGAAATGCATTAGAAAAATTGCTCAGAAAGACTTAAGACAGTTCAGAATGGAAAACAATAGTTCTGACATTAAACATTACAACATGGGTAGTAAGTGTACTTGTGGGAGACTGATAGTTGATGAAACATGATGTTGGCATTCAACTGGAATCATAGAAAATGGATGATATATTGATAATGTAACTAGAAGAAAAAATGTGATCTTGCCTGGATCAAGCAAGAAGGGCCAAAATAAGAACATATAAGACAGAGATGATGATGATGATGATTCTAAATTTATACCTCAATAAACATAGTGATCTGAAAGACAGCAACTTGCCCTAAATTATTCATTCTGAGTCCATTGATGGAGACAAAAATTTGTTGTCCCAATCCATCACCTGAACCACTATATCCACACTTGACTAATTACAATATTAAACATAAATAAAGTGGGCATTGATAGGTTTGTTGTTCTTTCTAGTAGCTTGCATGCTGATATCATGAAAGCAGAAAAGTATTAGAATGTTTCATTATCTAAAGAAGAATATTGTACAGCTTTGTTATATACGTCATTTTCCTGTGCCATGATATACTGGACAGTTATATCCATGTTTTAATCTTTTAAGCAAAATGTGAGGACAATAATATTTGATTTAATACCAAATGTATTAATGTATGTGTGTGCATAATGTAGGTGCTATCCTATATTGATTAAAATTTAATTTAATTATTTGATAGAAACACTGTTTTAGTGTAAAACAGGTTAGATTCATTATTACAATGAATTATATAAAAATATTTTAGCAATCTCAAAAAAATGAATTAATTATTAACACAACTCTGTTCTGGTTCTCAACTTTGATACAATTAATCACTTTACAGGACAATAATTCCAAAATATCCACAAAATATGACAATTGCAATTCAGGTACAGTGTTACAGAGTTTAGCATTATCCAGTTATGGATCCATTCATTGTCCAATATGTTATCTCAGTATTTTGGATGCATAGAATATATTGTATTCTATTCATTCATAGAATGTACACTGCATTCTCCTGTACAATTTATAATGCTACACAGTAAGGTGTACATGTTTATGAATATCTGTACAAAATGTTTATTTACCAGAAATGTTTAAATTATGAAACATCTAGAAATATTGAACAAAATAAAAAAAATATTGGAAATTTTGCAGCATTTTTCTACTTTTTTAAAATTTATAATGCCTCCATTTTAAATTTGAATCATTTGAAAAATAAGCAAAGACCAAAGAGTATATAGTTGGGTAAGGTCTATTCACAAAATAATATGTATTAAAAGAAGTCAAAAAGTTTTATTTACACCAAACAGTTCTAAATCTAGCTTGTTGCAGCTGGCTTATAATTATTAGACAAGCTGGACAGAACTTGATCCAGCTCTAATAAACCATATGTAGCAGGGCAGCTTGAATTCAACTCTACAATGTAGTGATTCTCTTTGCAGTCGACATCTGCATAGTTATGTTGCCTTTAAGTAATGTTGGATTCCATCCAGAATCCAAACAGTATTACAGCTGGTCTCAATTATTCTAACTACACTGACTACACAAAAAAAATACCCAGCTTGTTGGCTTGATTTTGTGGCTTAATGAATTAGTTATTTAATAATTTGACTGAAGTGCTGGTGTTGTGTTTGGCCATGTGTGTCTATTTAATCTTATCTTTAGGACTGTGTTCATATGCTCCTGTGGTGCTCATTGACTACCACTATAGTTTATTTACATGTGCTAGCAGGTATTGGCAGGGTATAAAGGATTATCTTGATTGTTCAGAAGTTCTTATGTCTGTAAACTTAATCTTGGATGGATAACTCTATTTTGCTAACAACCTAACATTCACAGCCCAGCATGAAAGATATACTTTGTTTTTCAAGTGCCAGATTGTGAAAGCATGTGAAAAACACATTTTTAAAATCATTAATTCATTGTTCATAGACTGGAGTTTGCAAAAATTACATATTTCCAATAAATTTGTACCTGGTACTAAAGTAATTTGAATAATAGTGTTCACATTTACATACATCAATTTAAAACTAGCAAACTCTGAATATATTCAAGAAAATTTTGTTATTAAACTGCTTTGCAAGGATGATCTTAGAATAATTCATGTTTCTCTATCAGAGCTTTGTCTATAGCAAATCCCTGAAAGGATTTTGTTACCAGGCAACCAAGGCACACACAGTGCAAAACTGTGAATTCTAGATGACCGTATGAAAATGAACAATAAAAATGAATGCCACAGTCCTGGGTAGGCATTCATGATAAACTTGAGGAAACTACCAAATAAATTATTAATTGATTTATGAATATGTATGTGTTACATTACCTTTTAGATTCAGGATACCTTATAATGCTACAGAAGTAGCTCTAATTTAAACCATTCAGCTATTCAACATCATTATCATTGATAAAAATATTAAAATCATAGGAACCATGAATGATCCCACTTAAATTTGACCCTAGTCTGTTCAAGACCTATTGATACTCTCTGAGTACAATTTTCAGTTTAGTTGAAAACTAGCAATCTAGCTAGCCCATAGTTAGTTTCCTAGTCTGATTTTGTTATAGAATAGCACCCTTACAGTTAAGTAAACCAGTGGTTAGACAGTGAAGGACAAAAAAGAAAAAAGAAACAAAGAACCAAGGAGAGCTAAACAAAAAAACAAAAAACAAAAAACAGTGTGTCTGCAAGTAAACCAGTGTGTTGATAAGTTTTCATTTGTAGTTTTTATATATATGCCTACATTCCATGTAATGTAAATACCTTAGTCAATCAGTATGTGAATACCTTATACAGTCAAGAGTTTACTAGCTTTATTAATGTATAAATGTTAAAGTCTGCCTCTGAAATTATGGGCATCTGGTCATCCAACAGTGATCCAATGGCTATTATTAAGAACTTAAATAAAAAATATGATCTCTCTTTATTCCTGTTAGTATTTATTTAGCTTTTAAAAGGATTCAGTTGCACAACAATGGATACTTGATCAAGTGCTTTAATGAAGTCAAATTCATTATTACTGAAAAAATTCATTATTATGAATTCACTATTATAAAATTCATTATTATGAATTATATCACAGCTTTTCCATAACCTGTTAAGGAAGTTGCACTATCAAAAATGAAATAGAAGTAATATGACAAATTCATGCTGATCTCTGGTAATCACTGCATTTTTTCAAATGCTTAAAAATTAGTTGCTTTAGGAACTGCCATAGAGTCTTCCTAGGTGTTGAGATTCCAGGATTACTCTTTCTCAGCTTTTCAAAGATATTGAAAATCGTTGGTTTCCTCCAATTGTTTAGTACTATACTTCATTTATATATACTTCATATACTGTACTCCAAATTATTTCAAAGATACAGTATAGAAGACCAAGAGTAAGTTACTCTAGATTGGAATCATCTGATTCTCAGGATTTCAGTTTATGTAAGCTTTGTTTATTCTGAGTGTTTATATCAAGCAAATGTTTCACAACCATCCAGTGGAATATATATCCTTCTCTCATAGAAGACTAAATAAAAATAGAAAGGGTTTTTAATAATATTTTATTAAAAGGTTTAAGTACAATAAAATATAATACAAATTAAAAAGAAAAACAGTAATACAGAACAGAAACTGTGAGAAATCTAAAAAGAAAGAAAAACTGTAAAGAGAAAAGAAAGGGGGGAAAAACTAAGAAAGCAACTTCCCACCCTCATCACAATAAATATAAACAGTTTCAGTATCTCTTCATCTTCTCTTTGTGAACAGATATAAAATTCTTCATTTGATAACTCAACTGTTAAGTTACAGGCAAGTTCCATACACAATATCTTTTTCCAGTCCATATATCAGCAAGTCGAGAAAGAAATTCCATCTCAAGTAACAACACATCCCATTTTAACTCTGATCAAGTAAGCCAACTTTATAAATATTTTTATATAAAGCAATCTTGACTTTTAATCCATTCAAATGATCTTTATCCCTTATTTAGAAATTTTCAAAACTTTAACAAGTTTTGAACATCAAAAGAATATTACAATTACTTACTTGAACTGGCATTGTTATTTCCTTCTTAATTTTTAGACTCTCATCCAATTTTTTGTATATTCAGTGATAAATCTTGTTCATATTGTTTTCCACAATAATGTCAGATAATGTTTTCTAAATCTTTTTCTGTGATAGCATCTTCTGATTTAACAGTTTCTTCTGTTCATAAAAACAACATAAGTGCCAAAATGACAATAAAGGTTATCCTATCTTATCTTATCTTATCTTGCCTTGCCTTGCCTTGCCTTGCCTTGCCTTGCCTTGCCTTGCCTTGCCTTGCCTTGCCTTGCCTTGCCTTGCCTTGCCTTGCCTTGCCTTGCCTTGCCTTGCCTTATCAATTCAAAGTTTCATTGCCATTCCTCAACAATATCTCTGAATGCCCTTATGCTGAATGCTCTTATCTTGTTATGTCTCCAATATTGAAAATATTTTTTATTTCCCATGAAAATGCATTTATTCTTTAAAATTAATTTCAAAGTCTTAATATTTAAAATCAAATATTCCAATATTTTCAGGCCCTTAGTGCATGTAAAATTTTCTATAGTCCCTTCTTTTGCTTTTTATCTTTTATTTTTAATTCTTAAAACTTATACAGATTCAGTTTTCTTTTCTTTTATTAAGTATTGAAGGGTCTCTCACATGTTGTTTTCAGCTTGTAACTTTTAAGATATATAACGTCTTTAAAGTAGTTAATAGGCAATTTCCAGGTTAGCAAAGGATATGTGAACTAATAACCTTTGAAGATTCTGACTGCAGCTGGAGCAAAAATGTCAAATAACATCATCTTCTGCATATCCAGAGACTAGAATCCTGCAGTCTCCTCACGAGGATCAACTGTGTGGAGTGCACCATTGGTAATTTCACATCTTCTGGTTCTCCAGAGAACATCAAAGAAATGTATCTTCTTGTTGAATCTTTGTTCTTAGGTGTAATTTTTGGCTTCTCTTTTCAAGGAACTATCTTCAGTCCACCATTTCCTCCCAGGAAGTCCTGAATCAAAAAAGAAGATAAATTCTGCCTTTTCTTTGCTATCTATATTTTCTTTTCTTTTTGTAGTGATCATATCTGATATGCTTGTTCAGATATATTTGAACAAGCAATAAATTAGACTATGCATTTTATTTTCTCCATTTCCTTTTTCCTTCACTTCCTTCTCCACCTCTTTCCTTGGTTCATCTTCAATTCTTTTTACCACAACTTCTACTAAAAAAGGTTCATCTTAGTTTTATGAAAACATTTTATTATTCTGTTTTGTCTTTATTATGTCATATGTATTATGCCATAGTGGAAAAAGCTGTAGTTCAATGCTACTCAATTTACTATGCATTCAAAAGGACAAAGATTTAGTTCTTTTACTTTTTTTAGGAGTGGGAATAAGACATTGCCAGATAATGTATAAATATTTAAGTAGATAAATAAGAGGTTTGACTTAGCAAAAATACATTTTTCATGTTTTCTTTTCCTGGATTGTTTGATTCATATTCTTTCAAATCCCACAGTAAATTTCAAAGCAACGGTTTTCCATTTCATGTTTGCAATCATAGAAATATGATTGGTTATAGAAATTTAAAAAAAGGTTTTATTTTTTTCGTTAAGGTTAGCAAGTGATTAAATAACAGAAAACAAAGAATAGGGATACAGAGATAGTTTTCACAGTGAAGAAACTTGAACAATGGGTTATAATTTATAAATGTCTGGAGTAAAGAGTAATCAGGAAGATGGCCAAGTCTGCTGATTGCACAAATGTTTGATAGCAAGGAAAAAATCAAATTCTATTTTGGAAATCAGTTTTTAAAAAATCAAAAAGTCAAACAAATAATTCTGTTCAGAGCAATATGTGTCTAAATCTAAAATTCAGTATATGGTTCTGATAACTGCAACTGAAGAGGAATATTGCAGAAGGAGGAAAGATAGAAAATAGAAGGGGAAATTTAAAAATGTTGAATTTATAACTTAGGAAAAAACACTCAAAAGAAGACACAAAATAAAGATATAAAATTCTGCATCATATTAAAAAGTATAGAAGGATCCATACCCTCAGGTAATACTAAAAGCACAGTGAAATGATATGGAATACTGGCCACTAGCTTTAGTGACTTTAAAGGTCCATGGGGCAAATTTGTAGAGATAATTCTATCAATGTACTGATTTCCATATAAATAGCATGCCAGGAAGCATTACATGAACAAGATGATGAACTTGTACTCATCTTCTGCTTCTCAGCTTTCCATACATATGTTTAAAAAAACTGAATAGGCAAGCTTTTGCTCTGATCAAGCATGGCTTTCTTAGGGGCTTATGAGGATTGCTTCCTTCTTTTTCTTGCTATTTTTTCTCTAATCATAGAAAATTATAGAAAAATAATAAATAAATGTTGTTGAAATGCAATTCCTGACCTTTTTTTTAATGGGCTGATGACAGTCCAGCATTATCAAGGGCCATAAATTCCGCAGTCCTGTAATATGCAATCCACAAAAGGCTGGCTAGAAATATGGTACCGATTTCATAGCATTACTAAGCTTCAATTTTATGAGTAGTGTGGTGGCCTAGAGTTGAGGACACTCACCTCCCTCTTGGAAGGTTGAGAGTTCAATCCTAGGCAGCAACATATATTTTTCTATCAGAAAAGAGAAAATATCTGCTGTGAACTCCACGTAGGTGGCAGGAAAGGTATTTCATCATAGATTTCAACTAACTTCAGCTAACTTTTACATAGATTTTAGATTTCAACTAACTTCTATACAGACTTTAACCAACTAACTTCCAAGAAGTGGACTAATGGACTAATGGATGTTACTAGCGTTATATTTTCTCCCATTCATTCTAGAAGACTCTATGCTTCTCATGGGGAAATTATTAGCATGCTGGATATCAGGTGCTTCAAGGAGCCAGTTGAATGTTTCCATGTAAATATAGGCATAGCTATAATCATTGCGGCAGAATTAACATCTGGCATGCCTGTTTTTGTTATTATGTTCTTGAGCTGTTTTTTAACTGTTGTTTGTCTAAATTTTAAATAGTTAACTTGTTTAATACCATTTTAAATTGATTTGTTAGATGCTGAATGATGTGGGGGGGATTGAATGTTTGTGGAATGAATCGGGTTGAATGGATGGTTAGCTTATTGTTTTAAATTGTTTGTTTAAAGGGTAGTTTTTTGTGGGTGGGATAAATTAATGATATGGATGGAGTTGTGGTTGAGTGGAATGAATGGGATGGACTGGCTAGCCTGCCTGGCGCGGCAGAGGTGGAGGGGGAGGGGAGCGCTGGCTCTGGGGTGATAGAGGACCAAAGTATACCGGTCTTGCTGGGGAGAGGCAGATATGGTGGGGGCCACAGGGTAGGCCATTCCCGGGGAACAAGAGCTCGCTGTTTAAAAGCGATCCCTTGCTCCGACCCTGTGAGTTCAGCCCGAAGTACTGGTGATGGGGGAAATCCGGACCCTGGGCTCAGGCTGCTGCTGCTCAATGCCAGGTTGGTTGTAAATAAAGCTCCCCTCATTCATGATCTTCTCCTGGATGAGGAGGCCGACCTCGCATGTATGACCGAGACCTGGCTGGGCCCAGAGGGAGGAGTTCCTCTCTCTGAGATGTGTCCAGCTGGGTTTCAGGTATGGCATCAGACACGACCCCAGGGAAGGGGGGAGGAGTGGCTATTATAGCCAAGAAGACCTTTAGCCTACATAGGCTCGCTGTTTCTGAGATTGCGGGTTGTGAGTTGCTCCTTGTGAAGTTGGACCTAGGGGTTCAGGTGGGCTTGTTGCTCGCGTACCTGCCTCCCAGCTGCATGTCAACAGCCCTGCCTGCGCTACTTGAGGAGGTTGCTGGGCTGGCGGTTGAGTTCCCCAGGCTTATTGTCTTGGGAGACTTAAATCTTCCATCGCTCGGAGAATCCTCTGGGTTGGCACAGGAGTTCATGGCCACCATGGCAACCATGAACCTGACTCAGGTAGTTCAGGGTCCGACTCACGAGAGGGGACACACTCCCGACATGGTATTCCTCTCAGAA
Organism: Bothrops alternatus; assembly: GCA_034064705.1. Taxonomy (NCBI): domain Eukaryota; kingdom Metazoa; phylum Chordata; class Lepidosauria; order Squamata; family Viperidae; genus Bothrops; species Bothrops alternatus. Next base: position 6,769,145 of record JARGCV010000081.1, on the reverse strand, counting down.
CAGTTGAGCAATGATCTGAATTTAAGGGGCTTAGATATTTTGCCTATGTCATGGTCAGATCATTTTCTGCTACGGCTTGTTTTTAAGGCTCCACTCCTCCCCTGCAGGGAGGCGGAACCGATTAGGTGGTTCTGCCCCAGACGTCTGATGGATCCAGAGAGTTTTCAGAGGACGCTTGGGGAAATACCGGATTCTCTCATTCACAGTTCGGCAGAGTCCCTGGTTACGGCCTGGAATATGGCTGCAAAGGGGGCTCTTGACCGGATTGCGCCGCTGCAACCTCTCTGTGGTAGCAGACCCAGGAGATCTCCTTGGTTTACTGAGGAACTCAGGGGGATGAAGTGCCAGAAGAGACGCCTAGAGAAGCGATGGAGGAAAAGTAAATCCGTATCTGACCGAACACTTGTAAGATCTTATATCAAGACTTATCAGGTGGCGCTAAGGCGGCAAGATGCGCGTATTATTCCGCCTTGATTGCATCTGCGGAATCCCGTCCAGCCGCCCTGTTCAGGGTAACTCGCTCCCTCCTTAATCAGGGGGGGGTAGATGCACCCTTGCAGGGTAGTGCTGAGGAATTTAATAAGTTTTTCGCGGATAAAATCGCCCAGATTCGGATGGACGTTGACTCCAATTGGAATGCAGTATCGGCTGATAATGATTCAGTCGAGATGACAGGGACTCGTCTTGATCCCGTTGTGTGGGAGGAGTTTGACCCGGTAGCACCTGATGAAGTCGACAAGGCCATTGGAGCTGTGAGCTCCGCCACCTGTTTATTGGACCCGTGCCCCTCCTGGCTGGTTTCGGCCAGCAGGGAGGTGACGCGGGGCTGGGTTCAGGAGATTGTCAACGCTTCTTTGAGGGAGGGGTCCTTTCCGGCTCCCTGCAAGGAGGCAATTGTGCACCCCCTCCTCAAGAAGCCTTCCCTGGACCCAGCTGTTTTAAACAACTACCATCCTGTCTCCAATCTTCCCTTTATAGGGAAGGTTGTTGAGAAGGTGGTGTCACTCCAGCTCCAACGGTCCTTGGATGAGGCCGATTATCTGGGCCCTCAACAGTCAGGATTCAGGCTCGGCTACTCCACGGAAACTGCTTTGGTCGCGCTGACGGATGATCTCTGGAGGGCCTGGGATAAGGGATTATCCACTATCCTGGTGCTACTTGACCTCTCAGCAGCTTTCGATACCATTGACCATGGTATCCTTCTGCACCGACTGGAGGGGTTGGGGGTTGGGGGCACTGTTTTGCGGGGTTCACCTCCTACCTCACTGGTCGGTCGCAGTCAGTGTTGGCAGGGGGTCCGAGGTGGACCCCTAGGTTCCTCCCTTGTGGGGTCCCTCAGGGATCAGTCCTCTCCCCTCTGCTGTTTAATATCTACATGAAACCTCTGGGTGAGATCACCCGACAACACGGGGTGAGATATCATCAGTATGCTGATGATACCCAGCTTTACATCTCCACCCCGTGTCATTTCAGTGAAGCAGCGGAAGTGATGTGCCGATGTCTGGAGGCTGTTAGGGTTTGGATGGGTGCCAACAGGCTCAAACTCAACCCCGACAAGACGGAGTGGCTATGTGTTCTGCCTCCCAAAGATATTTCAATCTATCCATCCATTAGCCTGGGGGGGGAGCTTTTGACCCCCTCGGAGAAGGTCTGCAACTTGGGCGTCCTCCTCGATCCACAGCTAAATCTGGAACATCATCTTTCAGCTGTGGCGAGGAGGACATTTGCCCAGGTTCGCCTGGTGCACCAGTTGCGGCCCTATTTGGACCGGGAGTCTCTTTTCACAGTCACTCATGCCCTTATCACCTCGAGGTTCGACTACTGCAATGCTCTCTACATGGGGCTACCTTTGAAAAATGTTCGGAGACTTCAGGTAATGCAGAATGCAGCCGCGCGAGCAGTGTTGGGCTTGCCTAAAAATGCCCACATGTCGGCATCACTCCGCGAGCTGCATTGGCTGCCAATTGGTCTCCGAACCCAATTCAAAGTGTTGGTTATGACCTATAAAGCCCTACATGGCATCGGACCAGGTTATTTACGGGACCGTCTGCTGCCTCATGAATCCCAGCGGCCGGTTAGGGCCCACAGAGTGGGCCTTCTCCAGGTCCCGTCAGCCAGACAGTGTCGCCTGGCAGGGCCTAGGGGAAGAGCCTTCTCTGTTGCGGCCCCGGCCCTCTGGAACCAACTTCCCCCGGAGATCCGTGTCGCCCCCACCCTCTCCGCCTTTCGTAAATTGCTTAAAACACACTTTTGCCGGCAGGCCTGGGGCAGCTAACACCTTGCCTCTAGCCAGTGTATGTTTGTGGAATGATTGGTTTCTTTTTTAATTAAGGGTTTTTATATTTATGTATATAATGTAATTTCTATCATATTGTGAGCCACCCTGAGTTCTCCAGAATAGGGCGGCATAGAAATTAAATAAATAAATAAATAAATAAATTCAGCCAGTAAATGCTCAGGTCCATACAGTTACCCTGACCCCACTCTAAAGCAAGCGATTATAGGGTTACAAAAAGAGCAAAAACCTACCTGGATTGTCAAGACAACTCTATGGTGCCTATAGATAGAAATGCTGCATTAGCAGAACTTTCAGTCTTGAAATGGGCCAAGACTTCTGTTTTGTTTAAAATCATTACACTACTTGAACTATTACCTAGGTTTTTTTGCCTTTTCAACACTGTGTATTCACTATGCCTCTGTATGCATTTATGCAGAATTTATATGTAGTATTTGTAACATTGTTTTGTTTTGTTTCCAGTGATCTGCAAATGAAGGATACAATCAGTCTTCAAAGGGGCCCACAAGGTTTAAAAAAAAGAATAATTCGAATAGAGAACATCAACTTATACAAGTATTTATTTTTAACCATCTCAGAAGATTTCCAAACCAGACTGTATTAATAAAAAACCCATTCACCTTACTGTCAAAATGGGAATAAACTCAGGCAATCTTTATATTACCATAGTTCTCTGTATACTTTACAGTTTTCTAGATATCTAGCTTTAGAAAACAAAAATGGTACTTCATTATGAAGTAAATAAATATGTAAGATTAGAAGGCTGTATAATTACAGATATCCCTATAAACAATTATATAAATAATTTGAATTTGGTTTGGGACAATATTTATGGTGCCAGATAGCTATCTTCCTATTGTTTGCTGGTTCTTATAAAGTGGAAAACGAAATATATATTTGTTTTATTATGCAAATGTATATGGCCGTCATACTGTCCAGTGAAATTCCTGATGATGAACAAGTGATGAAAACATTATATATGCAGTTTAAAAAAACTTGTAGGAAAGCCAGCTGTTCAAGGTTTTCTGTAAGCCCAGCATGGTCAGGGCCATCTGAATCTCAGGAGGGGTATACCATCAAGCGGTATACTAAGAATGAACAAGATTTACAATAATGACAAATATCTGTAGCACGGGTATAGGATGAGGGTGAAGGTTCATTCTCCAAAGCTCGGAGAACGAACCTTTACACTCAATGAAGAAGATATTGACTTGCTGACTTGCTTTGCCTAACCCCAAACTATAGTTAGGGCATTGGGATGTCATTCAGACTAGAGAAGTTTAGTTAGATGATAGTCAAGAGAGGGAAAGTATTTAGGACCAATGAGATAGAACTACCAGTAGGCCATGTAGCATATGTATATACCAGCTACAAGTATATTGGTATTCTATAGTCACACAAGAAACATCAAACAATAAGACAGGTCTTGAAGAGTTAGCTCAATGGGAAGGACAAGATCAACACCATCAACATATTTGCCCTACCTATCATCAGTTACTCTGTTGGTATAAAAAGCTGGCCAAAGGAGGACATGGACATTGCAGATGTGAAGACCTGTAACTCCTCACAATGTACAGACATTTCCACCCCATGTGCAACACCATGAGAATGTATTTCAATCAGAAAGAGGGTGAGTAGGGTCTGGTAAATGTCAACGTGTTAAAAAGCCACTGTTTTGGATGAAACCAAGTACATCCAGGAATGCATCAGTAAGATGTCATCCAAAAATGAGATGCTGAGAGAATGCCTAAGGTGACAGCAGACATAGGAGAAAGATCAAGAAAAAAAGTGCAATGACAAGACAAACCCTGCATGAGACGCACCATCAATAGATAGCTGAAGTGACTGATACTGAGAAATCCTACCAATGGCTGGAAAGAACTGAATTAAAAGGCAGTACTAAAGCATTATCATAGTAGGAACATGCATTGAGCACCAAATCCATAGAAGCAGGGGTCTATTACACTAGGGAAAACTTGAGATGAAGACTGTGCAGAGAGGTCTCAGAGACAATCTAACACATAATGGCAGGGTGTAAGATCCAGGAAGAAACAGCATACACAACAAAGTGGCATTGTGTACACAGGAACATCTACACAGTAAATGGGCTAGATTCTCCCATATCCAGATGTGAGATTCTACAGAAGGTTGAGAAGAATAACAGTGTTAAGATCCTGTGGGCCTTTCACACCTGGGCAAATATTAAGGCCTGAAGGAGAAACTAAAGAGGACATGGAAAGTAAAGGGCAGATTGGTCCTGATAGTGGTAGGAACAATCAGGGCTATGATTCCTAAGCTGAGAGAGCTGCATGAACAGATCACAGGAACAATATTACAGTTCTTTGTCCAAAAGAGAGCAGTGCTAGGAATCACTGGGAAAAATCATATGATAGTGATTGGGCCTGAATGTTTTGTATGGACATATATTTGAATTGATTACTGAAAGTGGAAAAAAGTTGAAATAAAATGTTTAGTGAAAATTTACATATTTAAATTTTAAATGTTACTGTTGAATATTTCAACATTAAGTAGGGTGTAAGTCAAGCATCTCCTTGAGCAGTGGTGGTGAACCTATGGTACGGGTGCCAGAGGTGGCACTCAGAGCCCTCTATGTGGGCACGCACGCCATCGCCCTAATCCTAGGGCTTCAGCTGGGTTTTATAAAACCTTTTCGCTTTAGGCCTCCGCCGCCGTGTGCAAAAAAAAAAAAGGTTCAATCAATCAGTCAATTTCAACTTCTCGTGGGGAAAAAAAAGATCTTGCAAATTTGGAATTGATTGATTGAACTTTTTAGTCCCACCCAGTCTGCCGTTGCCACCACAGCCACGCCTACCCAATGGGCCACACCCAGCCAATGGGCCACACCCAGCCAATGGGCCACACCCACCCAGCACCCGACAATGCATAAGTGAGTTTTGGATTGCAGTTTGGGCACTTGGTCTCTAAAAGGTTCGTGTCCTTGAGTATTTGTTGTATTTGTGATGAAGTAAGGGATGTGTTGATTGGGGCTGTGAATTTGCTTTTTTTGTATGTACACAATGCCATATTGTTGACTGACAAATTTATTTCAACAAATATTGAATAGATTGTATGATGCAATGAGAAGTACAGTTCTGAAAATCAATGTATCAAAATTCGAGGTAGTTTTAAAATGAAAAATTAAGTGAATGATTGCAAGTGCCAAATAGATTTTTATTAAAGATGGAGAAATGTTAAGATTAAAAAATGTTTTCGAAAGTGAAAACAACTGTGTAGGACAGTTTTTCTATCCGTTTGTTATACCAAAATGACAGTTGATTGTGTCAGAGAAATAAAAAGTAAGGCGAAGTGAATAGGTTACTTCAGAAATGAAAAATGATAAAGATAAGAATGAATAAACCTGAATGAACATGAACTGAAAATTAAATGACCAGATGAAAAGAAGTATATTGAGGTGGTTTGGTCACATAGAGAAAACGAACAATGACGTAATTATGAAACAAGTGGGTGAACAGATTGAATGGAATATAAAGATGGATAACATTATGATTCAGTAGAATTGATCGGTTCCCCCAAAAGAAAAAGATGAGAAGTTTGAATAACAGAAGGAATTGTTTGATATGATATATGAATGTGATGGAAACAAGAATGATTTGCTCAGATTTAAGAGTATATAGAGACATAGTTAATGTTTGCTATAAATGATGTTTAGTGTATATATCCTCTTCATTTATTTCAGGAATGAATTACTTTAACTGATAATTTCTCACAGCATTATCCTGAAAGTAATAATAGCATAATTATTGGTACATATATACCCTTGTATGCTGGCTTGTATATGGAGTGTTTCATGTGAGGGCCAGTAATAGAAAAGTCATGAGACCTAATTTCATGTATTCAAGAAAATTAAACACAGTCTTTTAATAAAAATCCCAAGGTGATTTTCAATCAGTCCCTCCATGTGCGGGGAAAGATCTAGCCCTTTAATCCAAATCTATTCATTCAGTAAGAAGATAAGAGTATCTGTGCATGAATAAACAATCTTTACAAAATTATCACATATTCCTGACTGTGTAGACTATCTATATGCTTTATGATGTATACTCACAGGGGAATATAGAGGGGAGAGTCTAGGGAGATGAACTATCATTAGATATTGAGCCAGGAGGCCTAGTGTTTCTCCATTTTATGTATTTAGTTTATGCTGAGAGAGAGTAAAAGGAAGCTGCTTCTTCTATACTTTTAAATTTTGCATGACAGGGAAAACTGGCAAAGCATCAGAAATGGGAACATTAAACTTCATTTTATCTCTGAAAGCAATGAACCTCTGCAATTCTCATTGACAGTAATGCCTGCAGTATGATCTACAGTAGTTTAACCCACATATATGGAAAGATGGCACCTTACGTTGGTCTCAAGAAACATTTCCAGTTTTATTTCTACCAATGTAATGAAATAAATGTACTCATCCAATTTCACAATGTATGCTGTAATAAAAAGCCCAATCAGTTAAGGATAAAGCTAAAAGGCCATCACTGTTATTTGTGCCAACACTTTTCTTGAAACCAACAAAATTATCCAGGTTATGTTATTTGCCATCTGTTTTGACATAAGATGAGACTCCAGAATGTGGAATTAAATAAAAGAGGAAAATCAATTTCCACCCACCAAAAAGGGATTTTTTTTTCAAATTTTGTTTTGAATAGATCATAGAGATAAAATAGAGATGAGAGAGTGAGAGGATAGAAGTATCTGTAAAAAATCTGGCAATAATTTCAGTGCCTTTGTGTGTGACTATGTGTATGTGTGTGTGTGTGTACACACAAACATATTTGTAAAACCACTGGGTTTACACACACACACACACACACACACACACACACACAAAACTTTGCTGGATTCATGTAATAATTCATGAAATTATTGACAGATTTTTAGTGATTTGTAGTTTACACGCTCTACTGCCTCTTTTGCCTGTTATAATATTCATGCTGATGTTTGAATAGATTGTTGTGATTTATACTGAACAGATGTTGGAACAGACCTTTGTGAATTTCAGAGTCAGCAATCAAAATTAAGAGATGTAAATAGGCAAGCATAAAATACTCACTAAACCCAGCAAGGAAACTGTATGCGTGAGTGGAACAGAAGGGAAGGGAAGGGAAGGGAAGAATCATAAAAATCAGAATCAGAATAAAGCTGGAAGGGACTTTTGAGGTTTTCTAGTCCAGCTGCCTGCTCAAGCAGGAGATCCTATATCATTTCAGACAAGTGGCTGTCCAGTCTCTGCTTAAAAACCTCAAGTGATGAAGCACCCACAACGTCTGAAGGCAAACTGTTCCTCTGGTTAATTGTCCTCACTGTTTCTTCTTAATTCCAGGTTGCTTGTCTCCTTGATTAGTTTCCATCCATTGTTTCTTGTCTTGCCTTCTGGTGGTTTGGAAAATAAATAAAGAGAAGGGAAGAGAAGAGAAGGGAAGAGAAGAGAAAGGAAGAGAAGGGAAGGACAAGCCGCCTCCCCCCCAAAAACCCACAACAAAATAAGCAAGACTATCTGATCAAGAAATAAAGAAATCACTGAAATAGTATGTAGGAAATATATATAGCATGAGATAAAAAATCTAAACTTCAAATGAATATGGTTCTAAATCTCTAACTGCTTTGTAATGGTGGTCAGTTATCTGTACTGGTTTCACAATTTGGGAGAGCTTTTTCATTCAAGGCTATTTTCCATTCATCACTGCTTTGACTGTTGGCAATCACATAATCTGTATAAGTCTATACATTGTTAACATGGCCAGAAAGAACGAAACTGAATGGAAGCTTTGTACTACTACCTTCAACTGTTCTTGTCATTGTAGTAAACATCTTTGATACATTCTTCTATATCTCTTTCCTATCTATAGAAGGCTAATGTTAGTGGGGAAAAAACCTGGCTGATATACTTTAACTCTTCCACTTTGTTTTTAAGACCTAGAGACCCTCCAGGTCATGCCATGGATATTTGAAAAATATTGAAATAGGGTTTTTTCTTGTATTTTACATTTCACACTGTGAATAAAAGGCCACACATGCATGACTTTGCCATTCTCCTAGAAACACTTGACAACTAGTTTTACAAAATATACATATGATTCATTTGAACAGATTTCACAATTGCTAGCACACCATTCTGGTGTAGTGATGCAAATATATGCATCTTAAAATTTAATTCCTATAAAAATACAAAGTTAGCAGTGGCAGAACCTTGCTTCCATCCTATGGATCTATCTGAACACTTTCCCTGCACATCTATTTTAAGCACAATGATTAGTGTTCAATTGCATTCCACAACATATTCAGTGGAGCATGAACTATTAACACTTGTAAAGTTACAATGTTTCTTATAATTTCAAAATCTTCCTACAAGTAGGGCCATTGATAAGAATTCTGGGAATTGAAATCTAATCATACAGTAAGGAAAGTTCCAGAACAGAAGAAAAAATACTTCAGATCCATAAATCTCACATTTCTACAATTTAATTTTTCAATTCACAACTCTTACTTCACTTTTAATCTTTTTATCAACAAAGCTCTGCAGCTTCCTCTATAGTTTTAATGGTTTCACAAATGCTGAATTTATTATTTTCTTAAGATAAACCGAAGTACTGCAGATATAAAAGGTTTTTTAGATTTTATACACACCCAGGAGAGCTTACTTGGGATATAATTTTTTTTATTTATGGTGATATATTTGCTTTTCTGCCAGTTTTACAGTTACTGCAGGATGAATCCATTGTAAGGGCTGCAGACTAATTGAATTGACCTGGGTCATTTTGTGAAGAAGTGTTTTTGCTGTGATAGCATTACTGGATAAAGTTCTAGATAACTGTAAGTTTTAAATCAATTGGGTGTCTGTACAGATACAGAAGGTGTACAGTAGCAGATAATAAAGCAGTAGACTTTTTAAATACATATTCTCTTGCTTCTATTTTTCATAAAAATGTTTCCATTTACTACCTGTTGTGTGTATATAATTGTGTGTGTGTTTGTGTGTGTATAATAATAACAATAGTAATAGCATTTAGACTTATATACTGCTCCATAGTGTTTTACAGCATTTTCTAAGCAGTTTACAATATCAGCAAATTGCCCCCAACAATCTGGGTATTCATTTTACTGACCTCGAAGAGATAGAAGGCTGAATCAACCTTGATTCAGTCAGGACCGAATTGGTTTTCTGAGGTTTTGCAGGTGTTTGTATGTAGGTCTTTGGTTCTTCGGGTTTTCTCCCACGTAGAATTTGAAGTGTCTTGGCAACGTTTCGACGAAGTCACATTCGTCATCTTCAGGCTGGTGCCTTCGGCTTCGTGCTTCTAGCAGCAATGTGTGATTGCAACTGTTTCTTCCTTTTAACTGCCAGTGGGGGTTTGAACTGATTGGCTGGGAGTTCGGCTGTGTTCTGATTGGGTGGAGGTGTGTTCTGATTGGTTAGGAGGTTGGCTGTGCTCTGATTGGATGAGGGGTTAGTCTGAGTTACAGGGGGATTAGAGATGGTGAGCTGCATAGCTGTTTGGCTTCGCGTTCGTGATCGTGCCTCATCTTCATGGTGGGTGTCAGTTTGCTTCTTCTAAGGATTGGAGGGGTTTAAGGTGGCTAATGATGCAGCTGTGGTCTGGCTTCTGGTTTGTGGTCGTGCCTCATCATCGGTGTGGGTTTGGGTTTGCTTTTTGCCTGGATGTGTGGTGGTGACATCGTGTGTGGTTTTTGTGAGTGTAGGTCTGGTGTCATTCTTTGTGTTATGGAATCTTTTGTCAATAAGGGCGGGTTTCCAAATGGCTGGTAGGCGGGAGGTATCATCTCGTTTGTTCATGCTGTGAGGGCGTTTTTCTATCTCGATGGCTTCTCTGATTATTCTGTTATTAAAGTGTTCAGTTTTGGCAATAGTTCTGGTCTTTTTGAAATCAATTTCATGTCCTGTGGCTTTAAGGTGTTGGACCAGGGAAGAAGTTGGTTCCTCTTTTTTGACTGAGTTTTTGTGTTCTTCAATGCGTGCACTTATTCTTCTGTTGGTTTGTCCGATGTATGTGGTGGAGCAAGCAGTACATGGGATTTCATATACTCCTTGATTTTCTAACTCATATTTGTCTTTGGGGTTTCTTAGGATGGTGGATATTTTTCTGTTTGTGCAGAATGCTGTTTTGATGTTATGTTTGTGCAGGATCTTGCTGATTCTGTCTGTGGTGCCTTTTATGTATGGGAGGAGAGCTTTGCCGTTTTCTTGTTCTCTGTCTTGGATTTTAGTGGGAGTTTCTTTTTGGATTAAGTTGGAAATCTTATTTCTTTGGAATCCATTGGATGTTAGTACATTAGTGAGAGTGTGTAGTTCGGTTTTTAGGTGTTGTTCGTCAGCTAGGCATTTGGTTCTGGAGATGAGTGTCTTGGCTACGGAGTTGATCTGTGCTGGGTGGTGGTGTGAGAGTGCGTGCAGATAGCGGTTTGTGTGTGTTTTCTTCTGGTAGATGGTGAGTCCTAAGGAGCCATTGGATTTCTTGTAGACTAAGACATCCAGGAAGGGGAGTTGGTTGTTAGCTTCTGTTTCCATGGTGAACTGTATTTTGGGGTGTAGGCTGTTGAGGTGTGTGAGGAAGTTGTCCAGTTTTTCTTTCCCATGTAGCCAGATTACGAAGGTGTCATCTACGTTTCTGAGCCAGAGTTTTGGTTTGTGATCAGATTTTTCTAGGGCTTGGGTTTCAAAGTGTTCCATGTAGAGGTTTGCAATGACAGGTGAGAGGGGTGATCCCATGGGTGCTCCTTCTATTTGTTTGTATTTTTGTCCGTTATAGATGAAGTATGTGTTGGATAGACAGTGGTCGGTCAGATCTAGGATGTGTTTGGGGGGGTTATATTTGTTTTGGATAGCTGTTAAGGGTTCTTTGATTGGCACTTGGGTGAAGAGGGATATGACATCAAAGCTAACGAGTAGGTCGCTGGGCTGTAAGTTTTGTTCCTTTATTATCTTTTTGAACTGGAATGAGTTTTTTACGTGTGAGGTAATGGATTCTGCATAGGGCTGTAGTTGTTTGGCGAGAAATTTGGCTAGGTTTTGTAGAGGTGAGCCTATGGAGCTGACTATGGGTCTTAGTGGGGTTCTTTCTTTGTGTATCTTGGGGAGACCATAGTGCTTAGGGCATCTGGATGATTTCTCTCTGGGAATGATTCTTTGCTGGATCTCTTCACTAATGGGGGAGGCTTTTATTTTGGATCTAGTGGTTTTTTCCAGGTAGGTGGTAGGATCTGTGTTTAGGGGTTTGTATGTGGAGTCTTGGAGTAGGTTGGTTAATTTGATTTGGTAGTCAGCTGTATTCATGACCACCGTGGCATTGCCCTTGTCTGCTGGTAGGATTATTATGCTGGTGTCTTGTTTCAAGTTAAGTAGCGCTGTCTGCTCCTCTTTGGGTAAGTTGCTTTTGGGTGGCTTGCTGGTGCAGAGTATGTTGGTGATTTCGAGTCTGATTCTGTTAGCATCGTCGGGGTTGATTTTGGTCAGGCTGGTTTCAACTCCGCATATAATGGCTTCAGTGGGGATGTGTTTGGGAGCGACTGCAAAGTTGAATCCTTTGGAAAGGACATTGGTTTCGGCTTTGGTGAGGATCCTATCTGAGATGTTATGCACTGTTTGTTTCATGTGTGGCTATGAGGGAGGAGGGGTTTGTTTCTCGTGTTCTTGTAGTCTTCAGAGTTTGTTGGTGTGTGTGTCTGTCTTGAGGGTGGTCTGTGTTTCGGCTCTCCAGAAGGCGAGTTGTTTGGATTTGTCCCAAAGTGCGGGGTGGATCTTGTTGCTGAGTTTGAGGTGAAGTGTGAGGAGATCTTTGTTGATTCGGTCTAGGAGGAATCTTTTTGTGTGAAGTTCATTTCTGATTAGGGCCAATTCTGTTCTTTTCAGGATACATTTGGTGGCTGCAGAGTTGGAGTGGAATTTCAATTGGAAGCATGTGGGGATTAAATTTTGATCTCGGCAGTTGCGTAGGAATGCGAGGTCACATAAAATGGAAGCTCTTTGGACTTTGAGTTTTTCATAGGTACTGGTTAGATGGTGGATTTCCTCCCCGTAGAGGTATGATATTTGTTTTCTGAGGTTTTCGTGGGTGTTTGTATGTAGGTCTTTGGTTCTTCAGGTTTTCTCCCACGTAGAATTTGAAGTGTCTTGGCAACGTTTCGACGAAGTCACATTCGTCATCTTCAGGCTGGTGCTTTCGGCTTCGTGCTTCTAGCAGCAATGTGTGATTGCAACTGTTTCTTCCTTTTAACTGCCAGTGGGGGTTTGAATGATTGGCTGGGAGCTCGGCTGTGTTCTGATTGGGTGGAGGTGTGTTCTGATTGGTTAGGGGGTTGGCTGTGCTCTGATTGGATGAGGGGTTAGTCTGAGTTACAGGGGGATTAGAGATGGTGAGCTGCATAGCTGTTTGGCTTCGCGTTCGTGGTTGTGCCTCATCTTCATGGTGGGTGTCAGTTTGCTTCTTGTAAGGATTGGAGGGGTTTAAGGTGGCTAATGATGCAGCTGTGGTCTGGCTTCTGGTTTGTGGTCGTGCCTCATCATCGGTGTGGGTTTGGGTTTGCTTTTTGCCTGGATGTGTGGTGGTGACATCGTGTGTGGTTTTTGTGAGTGTAGGTCTGGTGTCATTCTTTGTGTTATGGAATCTTTTGTCAATAAGGGCGGGTTTCCAAATGGCTGGTAGGCGGGAGGTATCATCTCGTTTGTTCATGCTGTGAGGGCGTTTTTCTATCTCGATGGCTTCTCTGATTATTCTGTTATTAAAGTGTTCAGTTTTGGCAATAGTTCTGGTCTTTTTGAAATCAATTTCATGTCCTGTGGCTTTAAGGTGTTGGATCAGGGAAGAAGTTGGTTCCTATTTTTTGACTGAGTTTTTGTGTTCTTCAATGTGTGCACTTATTGCAAGCTAATGCTGAATATATATTCACTTTTCTTCTGCTTAGGTTCATTTTCACAAAACAACTCTTCATTAATACAAATGCATTATTTATTAATGCATATTATTATTGTATTACTCAGAAATGTATAAGCATCGCAATGCCATATATTCCTTCTTTACACTACTGTGCAACCATTGATTCAGCTATTAGTTATTCTAAGGTTACTGCAGTTTTAGGCCTAATTAGCTAATTCCCTCCTTCATGAAATACATTAATCAGAGATCACCCTATGAAATTGAATCTTGGAAGAATCATGACAAAAGCATTGGGAATCCATGGCTATTAACCTTGATGGTCAAATGACTGCCTCTCAGGGTGATCTGCTGTGACATTAATGGGCTTTTTTGTACAATTGGTTAGCTACAGTGAGAATAGATTCAGACTAGATAGGCCAGGGGTTCATATCTTATGGCACTGCTTATATCCTACCTTCATATGTATAACTATGGATAATAGCCTGGTGTATAGTTAAAAACATATGTGAAATATTTGTTCAAAGTTTTTATGGATAGTACAAATTAATATCTATGGATCCATATATTGATGGTTATAGAAGTACATGATTGCCAGAAAGTATATATGAAAACACATGGAATGTTTCATAAATGTTTCACATTGAGCAAGGCATCAAATAAGGATAAGTGATATCCCCTAGGTCAGGGCTTTTCAATCTTTTCACCCATTGTACCACTTTTAGGATATGGCAACATCCGAGTACCACCAGTCGCCTAGCAAGGTATCAAAAACTTGACGACCAAAAAAAAAAAAAAGGAAAAAAGTGATAAAGTACAGATAGTCCTCGACTTACAACAGTTTGCTTAGTGACTGTTCGAAGCTACAATGGCACTGAAAAAAGGGTCCCCCAAGCCACAGCCGAGCAAGACATCTGCCTGCCCACCCGGCGGTGCTCATCCTCCTGTCCTAGGTTTTCATTGTTGTGAGCATTTCTGTTGAGGATTGACAGTGGGGGTGGGATGGGGGTGTTTGGTTTTTATTTCCCCCATCTACTGGGTGGTTACAGCAGGTTTGGGTCACTTCACATGACCCTGGGACATTGTGACCATCATAAATATGAATCAGTTGCCAAGCATCTGAATATAAATCACAAGACCCTGGAGATGCTGCAACATTCCAGCTGATCGGCGCTTCTTCTGGGCTCAGCAGAAGCACCAGGATCAATGCTGCTTTCCAGCTAATTGGTGCTTCTTCTGGGCCCAGCAGAAGCACCAGCATCAGCGCCAAGCTCCAACTGGAGCCTGGCGCTGATCTTGGCACTTCCCGAGCCCTGACAGCCCCCCAAAAGCATCGATCAGCTGGAAAGCAGCACTGACAGCCCTGCAGCTCCAGCCATCTCTCACTCAGGCTTGTGCGATTCTGCCACCAGTTCAGCTCATTCCCCTCCCCCACTACCACTTTCTAGGATAGTTGCGTACCACTTTCCAGGTGCCAATGTACCACAGGTGGTACCCGTATCACTGGTTGAAAAGCCCTGCCCTAGGTTTCCTAATGCATTTATGGAAAATGTATAATTAATGTTTTTATTATATTATAGGTGTGTTGAGTGGGACATACCTCTGAATACACACAGCCAATTTATGTATAAGCATTTGTACAAAGCCAATGCCATGCCGTTGCCTGAAAATCTGAATGATTTGCAACAAATATTAGATAGAATGTAAGATGCATTATGGTTCTTCAAATTAATTTTTGAAGTCCAATTAATTTTGTTTCGTAGGAAAATGCATATAAATTGTTAACTATTAGAGCATATAAGTGACTTTATATAGTATAATTATGTACATTTAAGTGAATATGCAAAAAAACACCATATACTATATATGTTATATTTTACGGATTTGAAAAAAAATCTGTTGGTTAGATAAAGCATGAAAAAATATGGATTTTAGAATTATGTTCAGTCTCTTAATACCCAGCTCCAACCAGGGTCATATGAAAAGTAGAAGGGATTTACATAGAGAGTCCAACTTAATATATTTTATCCTATGATAAGCTTTTTTACAATCTCAACTCCTAATAGGATAGCAGATGAAGACTACGGTCAGGTGACTGTCTAGCATTACTGAGAGTCAGATGGTATATACATTTAATAAATTATTCTATTTAATCATATAGTCAGCCAGATATTTAAATTGAATTTGGCATTTTTGTTTACCTATCAAGTTCTTCCTAAGGACCTGGGAGAGACAGATGTTGTTTAATAATATTTAATAATATTGGAGGTATTTTTGCAGGATGTAAGCAGTTCCAAGCAAAGCTTTTGCAACTAATGATGGTGACTTTGGACAAGTTCAAATCTCCAGGACCAGATGGTTTACATCCCAGTTGGCCGATGTGATCTCGGAAGTATTGAAAAAAAATTTTCAGAGCTCCTAACACACCGAGAAATTTCAAGAGCACTGAAAACAAAATGATGCATCCAAGAAACTACAAACCAATCAGATTGACATCAATAACTGGGAGAATCCTGGAAAAGATAATCAACCAGGGATTTTTGAGTACCTGTAAATGAAAAAAGTGATTACTACCGTAGAGGTCAGCATAGGTTTGTTAAAAGCAGTTCATGCTAAGTAAATCTCACTGACTAAATTACTGGATCCTGGAAACACTGTGGATATAGTATATTTAGACCTCAGTAAGGGATTTGATAAAGTGTACTTCTTGGTAAGATACAACAATGTGGGATAACTAGATCACCAGATGGATTTGCAATTGGCTGATCAAAGACATTCAATGTGATCCTCTATATGGAGAGAAGCATGCAGTGAGAAGACCCAAAGTTCTACTTTAGGCCTAGTATTCTTCAACATGTTTATATATTATCTAAATGGGAGATTGAAGGGGCGCTCACCAAATTTGTAGTTGACACCAAGTAGGGAGAATTGCTTAATTCTTTGGAAGATATACTCAAGATTCAGAAAGATCTTGGCAGACCTGAGCATTGGGCCCTATCCAATAAGATGCAGTTCAGTGGTGAGAAAAGTCCTACACTTTGGCAGAAACAATAAAAAACACACAGGTACAGAATAAGGAGTATCTGGCTCAACAATAGAGTCTATCACATAATCTAGATATTCTGGTGAATGATGCCTAAATATGAACCAGCAGTGTGCTGCAGCTGCCAAAAAGGCTAATGTAGTCTAGGTTTGCATCAACAAAGAGATTGCATCCAGATTACAGGAAGTGATACTACCTTTCTATAGTGTGCTAGTGAGGCCACATTTGGAATACTGCATCCAGTTCTGTTCAATGTGATACAAAAAAGATGCTGAGGCTTTATAAAGAATGCAAAGAAGAGCAACAAAGACGATAAGAGTTCTGGAGACTAAATCATATGATGAACGACTATAGGAAGTAGGTATGTTTAGCCTAATGTAGAGAAAGCTTGAAGTGACATGATAGCCATATTCAAATAAGGAAAATAAGGTCAATTTATTCTCCATAGCACTTGAGAGTAAGACAAGGAGCAATGAGTAGAAATAAGATTCAGCCTAGAACTAAGGAGAATTTCCTGACAGTGAGAATAATTAAACAATGGAACAGCTTGCCTCCCGATGTTGTGAGTTGTGGGAGGTTTTCAAGGAAAGATTGGGCAACATTTGTCTGGGACACTATAAGGACTCCTGTTTGGGCAGGGGGTTAGACTAGAAGACTTCCAAGGTTCCTTCCAACCCCATTATTCTATGATTTTGTCAATGACAATGATGTTCAAATGGTCTCTAGATGTTTTGGAATTGCATCCAACTCACCTCTTACTACTGATATCATCTTTCCTTTCACAATCATTTTGTTTTCTATTTGCAGGCCTTTATAGGCATATATTATTATTGGATGATGTTAAAAATATTATTATACCCACAAAAATATGAAATCAAGTTGCTATTTCTGTAGCCGGTGTTGCCTTCATATATCCTGAGTTCTTCTCAAGAACTTAAAATATCATAATGTATCAGCATAGTGCATATTTATATCCAACCAGTGTGGCCTTTTGTAATAGACAGATGAAAATTCGGTTCTTGTTTTATTACATTATTATTTCAGTATTCATGTTTTGTTTCCTGTACAATCAGTAAATTTCAATTTGTAACTTGCATCAATGCTTATCTGTCTTTTACATAATTATGGAACATCTTGCTCCCAGAGGTGAGACGTGCTCCCATTCTCCTGGCCTTTCATAAAGGATCAAAACTTGGTGTCAACTCTACAAATAAGCATGGCTACAGCCGGAACCATGACACTTGGCTCTATGTCCTTATATGGGGGGCACAGAGGACCATGCAACCAGGAGACTGGCTGGCTCCATGAGAATTCCCCACTTGTATTAACTAATATTAAATGACCATCTTGGAATTTTTTACCTTTCTGAAATTTTATAATTTCATAAATTTATAATTTTATTTTTTTAATCTTAAATTAACTTTAACATTTTAATGTTAACTTTATACATCATGAATATAAATTATTAATAGCCAGTGCATGTTTGGAAGTTGAGTCATGGCAACTGGACTTTTCTTTTTTGTTTGAAATGTTTCACTGCTTATCCAAGTAGCTTCTTCAGTCGGAATAAGTTGGTTAGATGGACTCCGTATATGTCAGTTCCATTTCTGACCTAATCTAAATAGTCTCATTAGGTGAGTAGGCAGAGAGTCATTAAAGTGGACTTCCTGTTTCTGCCAGCAGCGTCATCGGCTGGGAGACTCAGGATGCTGAGCTCTTCAGCTGAGTTTCTTCTTGTTTGGGGACCCTAAATGGGCCAAAAGCCGCCCCGGAGAGGTGGCAATGAAGGAAGGTACTTCCAGGGATTTAGGAGAGATGGCGGTCTCTCTGAATGGTGCAGAAGAAAGGCTAGCTAACTCCATTGTCTAGTCCTAGCTGTAAGCAAACGGAAGTCAAAGAAGCTCTACCTAAACTGATAGTAAACAGTGTATTTGAAGCTGGGTAAGAACTAATTTTCTCTATCCTACTCATTTTCCTGAAAAAAAAAAAGAACTTCCAAGAAGAAAAAATACTTCTGAGAGTGAAAAAAGGGGAGGAATCCCCCCCCTTTGGCTATTGGAAGCGGCGAATTTAACTCTTTAAGAGAAAAAAAATTGAAAAATGATCCAACACTGGCACCTACTGGTGGAAAAGTTTTGTTTGTGACCTTCAAAACCTTAGTAAAAATGGATGTTTTACAAGAGGAAATATATGATATGCTGCAATCCATTCAAAGGACAACGATTTTAAACCACAAAGAAATACAAAACAACTTTGAAAATATAAGTCAACTTATCTCCAATTTAAGTTCACCTCAAAAAAATCCTCAGGAGAACACAGCAGAGATGTTGGAATATAAATCAGAGGGAAAAGACTTGATGGACCTTTACAAAATTAAAAAGTATGATTTAATTCAAGTGGAAGGAAAGACAACTTATACTTCAACATTACAAAACAAAGTGGAAGATAAGAGAAGGGACTTTGATGGAAAGAAGAGTGCAAGTGCTCAGGACAGAGATATTGATTCACTTTCTATATCTACAGGAACAGCCACGATCGTATGGGAAAACCTTTGGATCCAGCAAAGTATATTGATCAAGAAAGATTCTGGGCAAAGAAAAGAGATTAAGAAAAAAGTGGATGGGACATATCAGAGAGAATATTTAAAAAAGAAACATGTGTTTGAATATGGTTAAAGAAATAGAAAAAATTTGAAATACACCATTCTAAGAGCGATGAAATGTTTTAGATACTTAAACATGACTGAATTCAAGAAAAGTACATATATATATAAGTGAATTAGAGTTAAGGGATTAGATGACTAGATTTATTTGAATAGAATGTCTAAAGATTAAATATATTCTTAACTATGATTAAAAAGAATAAGAAATTTGAGAAAATAAATACTATTAATCTAGGAGAGATATATATTCTAAGTACTATATTATTTTTTATGTTTTGTTATTACTGCTTTCCTCTTTTCTTTTTTATTTTTCTTTTAAAGAAAAGAAATTTATTAATATGATGATGATTGTTTAGGAATATTGGAATACTTTAAGAAGGATGAAATGTTTTAGATATTTAAAGATGACTGAACTCAACAAAAGTATATATAATACATATAAAATGTTTTGAATTAGAATTAAGGGATTAGATGATTAGATTTATTGAATAGAATGTTTAAAGATTAAATATATTCTTAACTATGATTAAAAAGAATAAGAAATTTGAGAAAATAAATACTACTAATCTAGGAGGGATATATATTCTAAGTGCTATGTTATTTTCTCTGTTCTGTTATTACTGCTTTCTTCTTTTCTTTTTTCTTTTTTATTATTTTTTTCTCATTTTTTTTTCTTTTCCCTTCTTTTTTTTACTTTTATATTTAATACTCAAGAAACATAAAAATGTGAGATGGCTTATAAGGAAAAAATACAATCAAGTCTGTCAATGTAAATGTAACTAATTGCTACCAGTAAAAATACTTAGAATTTGGTGGGAGAAATAAACTAAAAAAAGGACTGTAACAGGATTGATGATAAGGCAATCCAAATGAATGGAAAAAAATAAATGTATTAATATGATGATTATTCTTTAGGAATATTGGAAAAAATATATACTAAATTGTCATTTATTAAAACAATAAGAATTGTATTAACGCAATGTTTGCAAAAAAGGATGTTTCAGGGAAAGAGGAAAGTAAACAAAATTAATATATGAAATACAAACTATAGAAATTAATTGTTAAGGACTGTTTTTTACAAATGTAACCCAGACATCACACTGTTTACCAACTATTGAATGACCTATGTTTGTGTAAAAATTCAATAAAAAATATAATTGACAGAGAGTCATTAAAGCGTCTTTGCTCCTAAATTCTTGTTAATTGTGACTCCCCAATGACCTTGTGAAGTAGTCTTGATCTTCCTGGGAACTGAGGCAAGAGCAGTATAAAAAATGGAGGACAGGTTGTATCAGAGGCTTCTATTGAGGGAAGGATTTTCTACTTTAGTGTAAATGGATTCCTTCACTCCTTTCTCTTCTCTCTTCATTTCTCTTTCCTATCCACAAAAGAGTGTCCTTTTTCTTCTGGTCCCATGGGGTTGCTTCTTCTGTGCTTGCCCATGTAAAGCAGGGGCAAGAAATCAGGAGCCAGGATAAATTTCAAAAGCACTATGATTTTATTTCATCCTGCCTATACATAAGAATCTGACCTACTAATGGTAAAGGCAAAATGGTCTCAGATAAGAATCAATAGATTTCAAGGGGGTTGGACAGGGTAGAGGGACTCCAAATTGGTGATGCCTTTGACTCCATACTCATATTCAGCCTGGTCATCTCCTATAGACTTCTTGGTTTCTAGAACTTAGTAGAGTTTTAAACACTCCTCACTGTATATAGTATATTACTCTTCTTATGTTTTGATGTACAATCTTTAGAATGGACAAGCCTCTATCTCAGTATATTGTAGGTTTAAAGAACAGAGATATGTGATGTTTTCCAAATATCTGGTTTTAGCTTCTCCAATACACCAGCCATATAAGGAATGAACAGGTTCTTCCATTGACTGAGTCTCAGCTTTGTCTGCCATTCCTTTGTTAGATTCAGACACTGATTTAATAAAGGCCCAATTTGGATACCCAGGGCTGTAACAGCTGTTCTCAAGTATTTATTTTCCTTCTTTTGGGAATCCCTGGAAGTGAAAATGTTTTCTGCCCTGTGCTGTAGTGTAGAGATGATTCCTAGTGTGTGTTGAATTGGATGGTGGGCACAAACAGCAGGTATTTCTTTCTGTGTTAGGATTTCCTATAGATCTCTACTTCTAGGTTGCCACAGGACCCAATCAGAACCTCACAGAACCACACCCTGTTGTTCTTGGTGTCTTCCCTAGTGATATCTTGATATCTAGGTCCATTGTGTTTATATGGTCTGTGAAGACAATTATTTCCTGGACCTTGATTTTAACCCAGGTATCATCCACATACCTGAACCAGTGGGTTGGTGTTATCTGCTGGAAGGAGCTGAGTGCTTTCTTCTCTACTTCTTCCATGTATAGGCTAGGAACAATGGTGGTACAGGGGACCCATGGCACAATCGTGTCTCTATCTGTAGAAGTCACCTCTATAGGTAAAATAAGTGGTGTTCAGACACAAGTCCAGAAGACAGCAGATTTGGTCTGGGTTGTAGTTGCTTCTTTTCAAGGGTGTCAGCTAGTCTTTTCCTAATTACTGTTAGGGCATCAGTAGTAGAAATGTTGGTGAAGAGTGAAAAGACATTAAAGGATAACAGGCATTCATATGTATCCAGTTTATGGGCCTTGACTCTTGAAGCAAACTCTTCAGAGTTCTGAATGTGGTGTTCAGTGTGCCCAACCAGGAGTGTTAGTATAGTAACAATGTGTTTAGCAATGTTATATGTCACTGAATTAATGCTGCTGCTGATGGGTGTGAGAGGTCCTGAAACTAGATGTAGTTTGAGTGCTTTAGTACCAAATTTTAATTGCACAACTTTATAGGTTCAGAAGATATAGAAAAAAATTGTGAATTGCAGATAACTGGCATATTGTGAGTTGCCATAAGATCTATAGTTGTTTATTTTTCCCTTTAAAAAAAGCTTACAGATTTTTTAAAATCAAATTAAGTATTAAAATATTTGTTGTGATCATATGCTCTCTTTTTTTAGACAACGGTCTAAAACATACAACTTTTCTCTGCTGTTTCTGCTTAGCATCATACGTTGACATGGCAAAAAGAAAAAAAATGTTTATAACTTTAACTACATTGTTTCATTGAGAACTGGTGATTAACATGAGGCTGGAGTTAGGAAACCTTCAAATGTCTTTAATTATAACCTGACTGGGTGGCATGGAGGAAATGGAATCAGTTTCTCTATTCTTGTCACATACTAGCAGGATTTATTTGAAGTGAGCCTCACAGACTAAGATTACACTGCAAGCTACTGATTTGTTTTCAGAAGAATTGTGCAAACCTTGAGAGAAATAGTTCCAAGTAAAAGAATTTTAACAGAAATGAATTTGTTTAACAGCAAGGGGGAAAGTACATGAATTAAACAGATTTGCACATAAGGAATAAAATTACAACTAAGAATGGAAGAAGATAGTGGATACAATGGAAAGATATTTCATAATCTATAATTTAACCCCTTATGATATATTCCAGTCTGATTTCTTTGGGACTCTCCCTTTCTAGCAATTATTAATGTGAGCAGCCAATGGACCTCTTTCATGTCACTTCACACTGTGCTCCTCTTGTACTTTGCTAACTGGAAAAGAAGGATTTTGCTATTTTATCCCATTCAGCTCCTTTAAAAAAAAACATGCTGCTCTCTCTAAGACAAATTTTAAGCCCCAAAAAGAAAAATAAAGAAACAAAGTTCCTTCTTTGACATCACATTTTACTCCCTTCTTGCATCCATAATCAGGTGCTTGACTTAAAATATTATGCTGTCTAAAAAAGGAAATGGTCAATTATTCACAATTTAGTTACTTTATATAATGGGTGAATGAAGTTCTTTTATTAGTTTCATCTATTGGAACCATGACATTGTGAGTGCATGAATATATCTCAGTGGATAGGTAGACAGATATTAGTATTCTGGAGATATTTCCCCACTGTTAAACTGTATCTTTCCTGACTTGCATCTACTAGCAACACAAACATATCCCAACAACCTGTTTTTCTGCTGTGTCATTTATCTCCCGCCCCTACTTTAGGCACTTTAAGACTCCTTGGCTACCCTGGCATTAAAATAATGTTTTCTTCCATAGCCGGTTATAGATTTGTGCTATGGATAAATTATGTTCTCCTTCACTGATCAATCTGTCCATGCAATTGGGTGACCCAAGGAATCCCAGGACATATTGGCCACTGAAGGATATTCATTGTTTACCAGATCCAGGTTCTACTTTAAGAGACAAGTAAACTCCATTTCTGCCTAACATAACTTTCCTCTTACACCCACCAAGTCTCTAGTCCAAACTAGGCAGTGTATCAGGCTATATGACTCAACAGAGAAAAATATATGGCTCTCTCTTTGCTGCTTAATTGTACATTTCTTCCCATATCTGTGGGATGTTATTTAGGCTCCTTTTGAAAAACAAGTCTATAATCTTTGGTAAATAGTACTAAGGAATCAAAGGAATATATCTATCAGCAAATAGCTTGAACATACTCCAAAAAAACCCCCCCAAACAAACAAAAAAACCCACAAACACTTGTGCCAAACATGAATTTTGACAGACAGCTAACTGGCTGGTCAAAACTCCCTCCCTCCCCCACTTTTCCTTGTAAAGGAAAAAGAGTGATGAATATTTTCCTGCTGACAGTTGTTGGAAGAAGAAGAAAAAAACCACAGAGAAATCCAATAGTTTCTATCTTTGACATGCCCAGCACATTGCAAATAATGACAGCAGTATTTGCCTGCATGGCTGCTATTATTGTCATGGGAACAGTAAATTTTATGGCTGCAGAATTTTGTGTCAGCACAAAGAATAGTGGATAAAAAAATTATTCACAAGGAAGATACATAAGAAAAGAATATTATTAGAAACATAGAAACAATAGTTCTTTTCAAGTTCACAGGAGGAGAGAACAAAAATTCATCTTCTGACATTAACTAATGATATTTTCCTCATTTCACTCCTTCTGCTATTATCAATTCACTGCAGGGATAGATAAAAGCAGGGAACTTGCTATGCATACAGAGTGACTCAAATAATTTAGGATTCCTGAAAAATCAGAAGGAAGGTCTATTTACATGCGGGAAGTTTTCTTGTAGATGGCAATGGGGCTAGATTGATGTGGATCAGTGGTAAAATGGGGCAAAAGGTCTAGCTGCTTCTAATTGTGAACTATGAGAAGGATGATGAATACAAATGTGAGTTCACATATTGATATTACCTTTCTATTGATAGACCCTTCATAAATAACGTTCTGGTATAAACTGGCACATTTTCATTATGTCCTCATTCTTCCAGAAACAGTTTGGAGACTATATTGGTAAACATCCACTCTTCATTAAAACTATTAGATTAAATACATTGTAATTTATGATAAGTTAAAATATATGCAATACGAAGTCAAAGAAGCTTTTCTGCATCTTCAGTAAACTTTATTTCTTTGTGTTGACCATGTAATATAAACAATAGAAGATGTGATACATCAAAAACTGGTCATTAAAGATGTGACCTCATGAAGTAGGGCTTTGACATTATTTAAGGAGCTTAATTTGGAGCCTAGTCCTTCCTAAGGCAAATGTTGCTCTTTAATAATATTAAAGGTATTGTCACAGGATATAAGCTGTTCCAAGTAAAGCTGCCTTTTGCAATTGACTGATGATGATTTTGCCAATGTTGGTAACATTCAAGTGGTGCTCCAGATATTTTGGAATTGCACATAAGATGCCTATTACTATTGGTACTACCTTTGCTTTCTTCTGCCATAGTCATTCTACTTCTATTTGCAGGTCTTTATATTTTGTTATTTTTCTCCACTTCTTCCACTTCTATTCTGCTGTGTCCAGGTACTGTAGCATCCAATTTCCAGACTTTTTTCTTTCTTATTGTATCTCTATTATTGGAATTGAATTTCTGAGCAAATACATAACATGTCTCTTCAGAGGATCACCTGGTAAAATAGGTGACTTGAACACTTTCAGATTTTGTTTTTATGAGTATTAATAATAATCACAACAAAATACAATATCCAATCATAATAAACAAAATATTATGGAATATTATGGAAAACTCTATAAATAATTGCAGGACTACAACAGTCAGAGTCTCTCAAGCCAGATTAAGTTGATTAAAGAAAGCAAGAAAAACATAAGGACACATTTAAAAAAGCATCAAGCTTACTCATCAGTTGTACTAAAATAGACAAAAATGAGAGGAAGAAGAAACAAGACTACAGTCACAATTTCAACCATTACTGGGTTTGCAGTAGTAATTATGCAGTGTGGTGGGAACAAATAAAGTGCTTGTTGAGTCATTTCATCTGGATGGTCAAAAAGAATTAGAAGGTGGTGAATAAGATGAAACATACGTGCTAACAGATTGTAATGCTACTGCATTCTTATTTTGTGCATTCTAGATACAATCAAGTTTGACCTAACGCTCTATCCACAGATATATTGGTTAAATTCTGATACCATAAACTTCCATCTCCACTTCTCTTTACATAAGTCATTTGTAAAGTGTTTAATACATTTAGTCTGTCATAATGTTTTTACATTTCTCCCATGTTGATAATGCTAGGTTCTTAATCATGTTGATAAAGAATGTTGATAAAGCTAGGTTCTTGATCACGCCTGAAGATGAAAGTTTAAGTTAAAGATGAATTACTTACTTGTTAAATGTGTGCTCAGATATCTATCATATGCAAATACATTATACAATTCTTCTTGCCATCTAAGGATTAACTGAACTATCCCAAACCTAGACAGTATATTAAAAAGCAGAGAAAGATCTGTGTAGTCAAAGCTATGGTTTTCCTACCATGTTTTCCCCAAAATAAGACCCATCTTATTTATTTATTTTTTGCCTCCAAAAGAGGCACCAGATCTTATTTTTGGGGAGTGTCTTTTCCACTCACCTCCAGCACTGCCAGCCCCACCCAGCCAGCCCACTTCTTCTGTGGCTGAAAGAGCAACTCCATTCTGCAGCTGAGAACAGAGCTCTGGACTGCATTTCTCAATCAAGGGCCTTTCTGGAAGGCCTATGCAGCTGAGAATCAAACTATGGATTCAATCCATAGCTCAATTCTCAGCTGCATAGGCCTTCTAGAAAGGCCACTGACTGCGAAATGCGGGCCTGACCTCCATTCTCAGCTGCAGAATCTGTTCCTTCAGCCACAGAAGAAGTGGGCCAGCAAGGCAAGTGTTAATCCCTGGGAGGTCTGGCTGCAATGGTAAGCTCCAAGCCCCCTCCCCCCAGCTTGAGGTTTAGGCATGCACCTCACCCCAAAACTAGGGCTTATTTTGGGGGTAGGGCTTATATTAGGCCCACCCCAAAAATCAGCCTAGGGCTTATTTTGGGGGTAAATCTTACTTTTGGGGAAACATGGTAGTAGTAATGTATGGCTGTTAGAGAAGGACCATAAAGAAGGCTGAGCACCGAAAAATTGAGAATTTCAAATTGTGGTGTTGGAGAAGACTCTTAAGAGTCCCTTGGACTGCAAGGAGATCAAATCAGTCAATCCTAAAGGAAATCAACTTTGTCTGTTCTTTGGAAGGGCAGATACTGAAGCTGAAACCAAAATACTGAAAGGACTCATTGGAGAAATCCATAATATTGGGAAAAAATGAAGGCAAAAGGAAAAGGGGATGGCAGAAAATGAGATGGTTAGATAGTGTCATTGATGCAGTGGGCATGTGTTTGGATGGTAGATGATGGGGGATGTGTGTGTGTGTGTGTGTGTGTGTTTGGTGTGCTATGCTCCAGAGGGTTATAAAGAATCAGACATCTTACCAATTGAACAATAGCAACAATAATTAAATAAGAAATGCAAGGAATGGCTCCAGCATACTTGAAATGCATGTTCTTCTCTATGTACATTTCATAATGAAGATAAAATTGGAAGATAAGATGAGATTGGAATGGTCCTAAAATGAAAAATAAAATTAAGAACTAGAAAAGAGAACTGAAGATTGGCTTGCAAATAGAGATGATTTAATTAAATACACAGAAAAAAAAACTAAGATTCAGCTGCACCAAACTTAACAGTATCAAGATGTTGTATCTTAGCCAGCATTTTTAGAAAATAGAAAAGACATTATTTCTAGCTTCATTTCTCTATCCATCATTATTCATCTCAGTAACAGAAGATTACCAGCAATTTATCCTGGGCAAATGAATTGGGAGGGTTGATTCTGAGTGGAGAAGCCATTCCAGAATATACTTTGGTGCCAAATGAAATATGGCTTTATACGTAATAACCAGTACTTTGAATTGCAATCTAGAAGAAAACTGGAAACCTATGCAGCATTTAAAGCACAGATGTTATTTCTTCATGGTGATGAGTGCTGTTATGTCCTGAGCCTGCTGAAGCATTCAGCAGGCTCAGAAATGTTGCAAAGGGTCCTGGGCAGGCCAAAAGCTTCCCAGGACCAGACTGGCTGTCTCCAGCCTTGTGTACATACGCAAGGTGGGAAACAGCCTCTGCAATCATTGGTTGATGTTGTCCACTATAAAAGGCCTGCGCGCCGTTTTGGTTGTTGTTGGTTGTGGATAAGACAAATAAAGAAGGCTTGTTGTTACACCATGCATCTCCTCTTAATGCCTCCAATCTGCGAACACAACAGTGGCGACAAGGATGGGTTCGCTATAAGCCACATTTAACATCGAAAAAGAGAGGACTTACCAAGAAGTCCTGGGAAGTTCGGCGTCCAGCACAGCGACTCTGCCTGCCAGTACAGCATCGCTGGAGGTGAGCTCGGCCAAGGGACCCTTTCCCCAGATAACAGGCTTGCAGTGAAGGTATTAACGAGGGTTACAGAAGATGTCTAAGATTGGCCGCTTGTCAGAGTTTGAGATTGCACACCCGGAGCACTGGAATTTGTACATGGCGCAGGTGGAAAACTATTTCAGGGTCAATCAGATAATAGAAGATGGCCTTAAAGCGGCTACCCTGCTGTGTGTCTGTGGACAGGAAACGTTTGACATAGCAGAAAATCTGGTGGCCCTGGCAATTTTGGAGTCAGTGTCTTATACAGAAATGAAGAAGATGCTGAAAGAACATTTCCACCCTAAACTTTCTGTAATTGCTTGGCGACACACGTTCAAGCAGAGGGACCAGAGGCCTGGTGAATCTGCTGCGGACTTTATTGCTGCCTTAAGGCAAGCAGTGAGGCCTTGTGAATTCACGGACCTGGAAGAGAGGCTGTGGGATCGTTTAGTTTGTGGCCTAAGGAGTCGTGAGCTGCAGCAGAAGATCTTCGCCAAGGAAGATGTTTCGTTCCAAGATGCCTTGAGAGAGGTTGCAGCTGAAGAAGCAGCGGGCAGCGCTGTGAAGGCTTTGTGGCTTGCCAGAAATCCTCCAGCCACCGTGACCCTCCATCAAGAGGTCGCTCAAGAAGATCCAGAACAGGATCCTGAAGAGGAGGTGGACAGGCTGCACCAGCCAGCAGAGAGAAGGCCGAAGGAGCATCCAGACAGGGCCCCCGCATCTCCTCAGTGTTTTGGGTGCGGAGGACATCACAAGCGAGCTGACTGCAGGTTCCGCTCCACTATTTGCTGGGCATGTGGCAGGCAAGGCCATATCACCTCCATCTGTTTGGGTTGCCAGAAGGTTCAACCTCGGGAAGAATTGCTTCAGAAAGGTACCAGAGTCCCCAGCCAACACAGGGTGGGTTTCTGCGCATCACGCAAGAGCATTTTAAGGACAGGGACACACAAGCCCCTTAAGAAAAAGCTTCGCATTGACGTGAAGCTGCAGGGGGTTCCCTTGTCAATGGAGTTGGACACAGGGTCCGCTCTATTGATCATTTCAATGATACCTTCAAAAGGATTTGCAGCAGTAGTGGCCTTCGAGTCAAACTCAGGCCATCAAACTGGTACGCTCCCACAGAGAGGGCCTCCTAAGGGTGCCGTCGGCCAGACAATGTCGACTGGCGACCCCCAGGGGGAGAGCCTTTTCTGTGGGAGCTCCAACGTTTTGGAACGAGCTCCCCCCGAACTCCGTACGATGACGGACTTACGCACCTTCCGTCGGGAACTGAAAACTTTCCTTTTTCAACAGGCCAGCCTGGCATAGAAGCTCCGGCTCCAACCGGGTGAAAATGTTTTAGGGGGATTGTGTAATTTTTAGGATTTTTGTAATTTTTAGGATTTTAGGATTTGTATATATTGGGTTTTATAGATTTTATGGCCTAATTTGTTTAATTTATTTTTAAATATTTTAATTTTGTACATTTATATGTTTTTTAAATTTTAAGGCTGTAAACCGCCCCGAGTCCTTCGGGAGAGGGGCGGTATAGAAATTTAATAAATAATAATAATAATAATAATAATAATAATAATAATAATAATAATAATAATAATAATAATAATAATAATAAACTTAATTCTCACTGACTTCCAGAATTCCAGAGTCAGTGTGAAGGGGGAGGCTATGCTCAAAGTGCAGCGTAAGGCTTTTGAGGGCCTACTAGATGTGGTGATAGTTGGGGGTGATCACACGAGTCTCATTGGACTCGATTGGTTCAAAGCCCTTGGGATCCAAGTGACTGGGCTTCACAGCCTGCAAACGTTAGGCCTTGCAGAAGTCTCCAAGGAGTTTGCTGATGTGTTTAGCACAGAGCTTGATTCATCCATTGCCCTATGCTTAGACTCAGCTATCACACCTATTAGGATTAAGCCTAGAAGGGTGCCCTTTTGCTCTCACAAGCAAAATTGATGCAGAGCTAGACAAGCTGCTCCAGCAGGGCATCTTAGAACCTTTGGACTCTAGTCCAAGGGAAATCCCCATTGTAAAGCCTCTAAAGTCTAATGGAAAAGTTCAAATTTGCACGGACTACAAATGTACATTGAGCAAAGCGCTGCAACAGCATGCATATCCAATGCCTGTGGTAAGCCACATTCTGGCCTCCCTCAAGGGGGGCGGGTGAATTTTTACAAAGCTTGATTTGGCATAGACCTACCAACAGTTACCTGTTGATGAGGCAACAGCTGAGGCTCAAACAATTGTAACACACCGGGGAGCCTTTAAGGTCAAAAGACTGCAGTTTGGGGTTAATGTAGCCCCTGGCATCTTCCAAAGTGTAATGGAGTGCACGCTCCATGGTATTCCGGGGTCTGCCCCTACTTCGATGACATCCTCATTGCTGGGGAGTCATCTCTAAACTTAGCTGAAAGATTAAGGGCTGTCTTGCTTTGTTTCCGCCAAGCGGGTCTGAAACTGAAACAAGATAAATGCAAAATTGGAGTCATTTCCACTAAATCTTAGGTTTCAGAATTGATGCTCAAGGCATCCATCCTGCTGAATCCAAGCTTCAAGCAATTCAGCAGGCCCCAAGTCCCAAGTCCAAAAGCGAGCTTCAGGCTTTCCTGGGACTCTTAAATTTATATCACACATTCCTTCCCACAAGGCTGCAGTGGCAGAGCCGTTACACCAGCTCTTGGATAAATAGGCTCCATGGCAGTGGGCTAAGGTCCATGAGAGGAGTTTCAATGAGGTTAAGGCCTTGCTCTCTTCAAATGTGGTCATAGTGCATTTCAATGAGCAATTGCCAATGTGCATCGCATGTGATGCATCCCCTTATGGGGTGGGACCAGAACTCAGTCACCTGAAGGCTGATGGGACATAAGTCCCTGTGGCCTATTACTCAAGGACTCTGTCGTCTGCTGAGCATAATTACGTTCAGATTGACAGAGAAGCCTTGGCCATAGTGGCTGGCATAAAGAAATTTCATGATTTCTTATATGGCCGCCACTTCACGGTCTATACAGACCATAAGCCTTTGCTGGGGTTGTTTACAACAAGCAAGCAAACCTCTCACATAATATCTCCCAGAATGCTGAGATGGTCAATTTTCCTGTCAGCATATGACTACACACTAATTCACAAACCGGGAAAAGAAATGGACCATGCAGATGGCCCCAGCAGAACTCCGCTAGGGTCGCCGCCTCATCATGAAACTGGACAGGTTGCACCCAGACCAGGTGGCTTCACAGGTGTCACAGCCATGGGCACCTAGGAGACTACAGGTGGGCGATCTGGTCTGGGCAAGGAACTATGGACCTGGACATCTCTGGGTCACAGCAGTGGTCTGCAAGGTCTCTGGGCCATTATCATATGAAGTGGCCTTGGACGATGGGTGGGTCATCTGATGACACATAGACCAACTGCGCTGGAGGCTGCCCTGCAACACTTCCACCCCTGGCTCTGCTCTCGGGGGGAGGAGGACCATAATCTTTATTCTGGACCACAGTCTTCCAGCTTCAGTGGGTTTTCACATGCTACCACACATATTCCCATGGCAGAACGAGGACATTCACAGGATTCAGTTATTCCTCCAGAATGGGGGTCATCCCAGGCTTCAGCAAGTGCTCCAAATAGGGAGTCTCCAGAAAGGGGGTTTGCCATGGAGGCGGCTCCTGACTCTGGCACCTCCGGCACATACACGGGGGCCATGGGTTACTCGGGCATATCAGCCAGTCAGGCTACTCCAGCTGCTGGTCTTGGGCTCGAGGGACACTGCTCCGAAGAGGAGTCCATTGTGGATTTGGGGAATTCCACCCCACCAGTGGACTTGGGGAATTCCACCTCCCGAAGGAACCCTGGCTTGGATTCAGAGGATCCAGCCAGCCAACAGCTGGGTGGGCCACCTGGGTTTTTGGGGCATCAAAGTCCTGCTCTGCCTAGCCTGGCAGGCGAGCTGGCAGGCCAGGCACACTCACTGGCCATCAGAAGGTCACAGCGGGCCAAGGGCCCACCCAAACATCTTGGGGACTATGTGAGGTTTCTGTCAAGTGAAAGGAACCTTACTAGTCCTTAAACAAATGCAGAACAAACACTCAGTAAATGGTGTTCTTCCCAGCATATTATTTTGTTGTATTTTTTTCTGTGAATAATTATACACGTAAGAGTGCTCTGCCTGTGTGCAGGCATATTGTGCTTCACAATAACATCCAATCCATTGAACTCATGTACCTGTGCTGCTACATAGTAAGGTATTATTGTTTCATCCAGGGGGAGAGGGGTGTTATGTCCTGAGCCTGCTGAAACATTCAGCAGGCTCAGAAATGTTGCAAAGGGTCCCGGGCAGACCAAAATCTGCCTGGGACCAGAAGGCTATCTCCAGCCTTGTGTGCATGCACAAGGCAGAAAACAGCCTCTGCAATCATTGGTTGACGTTGTCTGGGTCTTGGACACTATAAAAGGCCTACGCGCCATTTTGGTTGTTGTTGGTTGTGGATAAGACGAATAAAGAAGGCTTGTTGTTACACCATGCATCTCCTCTTAATGCCTCCAACCTGCGAACATAACAAGCCCCATTTAGTAAGTGGGCTGTGACTTTTTGTACTTCAAGGGCAGTCCCACATAGCAGACACTGTAGTAGTAAAAGGAAAAAGAGGGGCAGGATATCAACCACCTCCAAATGACACCTAAAAGAACAATGAATGCCATCTCCATCCATATCCTCACTGGGACGCAGACTAAAATGGGTCCAAATAATCTTGTTTTTTAAGAGCACTTTGTAGTTGCCCCATGACCATAGTCTCAGTGAATTCCTCTGAAAAGAAGTTAGAGACAAGGAATTTTAAAGGAAGCTGAACTCAAGGCGGGCTCTTTAAAGAAGGATACCACAGCATGCACAAGACTACACAAACCAATTAATATGAGCCTGAACGTGAATTTAGCTCAATACTAACTTCAAGGATAAAAGAAAGTTTACTGCTGTTTGAGCCTTCAATTCAATGAAGCTTTGACTGAATTATCCCTGAAGAATGAATCAAAGTGGGTATCTGCTTTGAAGCAGTGAATCAAATCAAATGGCTTCAAAGCAACCTTTTGAAGTGCTTTGCAGATTTGATTGCTTTTCTACTGCTTCTGAAGTTGTCACAGACAATATTCAATGTTGCAACTTAAATTCCATATATGGATAATGTGTGTGGAGGGCCTGACAGGTGTGAAGGGCTCTCTGACATTGATGTGAGTAACCAGCCAATCAGTTTAATGCCTCATTAAACTCTGCTTATCAGAACTCTGGGGATGTCAAAGCTAACACTGCTTTGGATTTATTCACTTTTTAAAAGTCTCAGTTTC
Source organism: Bothrops alternatus (assembly GCA_034064705.1). Lineage (NCBI taxonomy): Eukaryota > Metazoa > Chordata > Lepidosauria > Squamata > Viperidae > Bothrops > Bothrops alternatus. The sequence goes on along the minus strand of JARGCV010000081.1, from coordinate 6,736,118 downwards.
CTTAATGTGATCATTATAGAAGAGCAGCCATGTTATTCCATGGTAACAAAGAATCAGAAGTCTGATAGCACTTTTCTGACTTACAATCTGATCAGTCTCACCATTTTATGAATTTGATGAACCATTTAATAAAATGTGTGAACATGAAAAAATGCTACCTGATTGCTCCTCATTTTATATTGTGGTAACAAGTTGTAACTTTGCTCTATCTTGTGGTAATACAGTGTTACGATCCAAACTGTGAGATCAACTCAGCATCATGAATTTAGATTAATGTTTACTGTTTTTTTTAAATTCAGGACAATTCAGAAAATTTAAATGTCCTGACAATAATAAATAAGGAGGACCAGGGCTTTTTTATCATAGAATACCCAGAACGGAGTTCCGGCATCTTTTTTGGATGGAACCATATATGGTAGACAAGGTGGGTTGTATGACATGTGTGAGTTCCAGCACCTTTTTTTTTAACAAAAAAAGCACTGAGGAGGATTAATATTTAAAGGAGCTAACTCTAACTGATACTGCTTGAAAATTAGTCTGAAGGTGACATTATTACTTTGCTTTTATCTTTATGGTTCACCTGTCTCAATAGCATTGTATAGCATTCTGCCATTTCACTACTAAAGTATTGTCAACAATCATAACTGTAGGAAATTCTCCAATAGGAAAATTATTTATTTTTAGGACGGGCCAAGCTTGCCAACAAGATATGCCAATCATCTTGACTTGCTGGAAATTTCAGTGAATAGAGATCACAAAGCTGTACCACTTTGCTAGAGAAAGTCAATAGTCATTCTTTCAAGTTTTGGCCAGTCTGGCATTCCACTCAGGGCAGTGACAAGATTATTAATGGGGTGCGGGGGGGGCATTCTTACTAAACAGTTGTGTTAATTTTTCTGGCATTCTAGAAAAGTTGCTAATTAGAGGCAGCAAGGAGGGTGCTTAGTCACAAAGGAAGAAGATAGTTATTTTCAGTGTTGGTAACTGCTAGAAAATAAAGTATAAAGGTAAAAACAGATTTATTAAAACAGTGTTTGAAAGTTTGATGTAGATAGAGTTTAGGGTTATGAGACGGGAAAAAAGAGTACATGTCATCCCTTTGTGCTCATGTGCTTCATCTGACAGGTTCAGCCTTAAAATCAAATATTGTTTGGCTTTCTGAGTGTCTTGATTTTTTAAAAATTTTGTTTTGGACTATTTTCACAACAGTATTCATTCAGATATTTGTGTATTTTGACCTTGTAAATTGTTTGGGTTTTTTTCCTTTGTCCATTGACAAACTTGTCAGCTTAGATTTACAGTATTTAATTTATTGGCTAATTCCAGCAATCTGCTTCAATCCACCCCAAATCTATGATTACTCTAGTTGTGATATTATGACTTGTAATACATTTTGATAGTTAATTGTTGATTCTATATTACTACGTTAGCATATGTTCTTAAAAATAAAGATTTGTGGGGGGAAATTGTGTTTTTTTTTAAAAAAAAAACAAACAAATCCAGTCTTTCTGATTCTGGGAAATGTAATTTTATATCTTGTGCATGTACAGTAGGCCTAAGTAATTTTTTTGCAATATTTGTAGTTTTTCACTGTATTTTTTGTTTTAGATGCCAAAAAAAGGACAAGCAATGTCCTCCTTCTCCCAACCCCCTTTGTCCTTCTTTTCTGTTCTCCAAATTCTCATCTGCCTATTTGAATATTTAATAACCTTAGTAAAATTACCACATCTGGGCTTCAAAAAAAAATCCATCTGAGCACCAAATAGGAATTATTTTTCTATTTCTCTTTGCTACCATTTTATGGATTTTTGCAGCCCCAATATGGAAAACCTACAATAGGTCTTGGTATATATAGTGCCTTGGTAAGACCACACTTGGAATATTGCATCCATTTTTGGTTGTCACAGTATAAAAAAGATATTGAGACTCTAGAAAGAGTGCAGAGAAGAGTAACAAGAATGTTTAGGGGATTGGAGGCTAAAACATATGAAGAACGGTTGCTGGAATTATATATCTCTAGATCAATGAAAAGAAGGATTAGGGTGACATGATAACAGTGTTTCAATATCCAAGGGGCTGCCACAAAGAAGGGGGGGTCAACCTGTTCTCCAAAGCTCCTGAAGGCAGGACAAGAAGCAATGGATGGAAACTAATCAAGAAGAGAAGCAACCTAGAACTAAAGAGAAATTTCCTGACAGTTAGAACAATTAATCAATGGAACAACTTGCCACCAGAAGTTTCAGGTGGTCCAACACTGGAGGTTCTTAAGAAGAGATTGGACAACCAGTCTGAAATGATATAGGGTTTCCTGCCTGAGCAGGGGGTTGGACTAGATGACCTCCAAGGTCCCTTCCATCTCTGTTATTCTGTTATTCTGTCTATAGGATGTTTGCTAGACAATCTGGAGGCTGCTGCATTATTCTTTCCTTTTGTTTGATATCACTACCCTTAAAAAAGTACAAAAGGGCTATTTTGAATATAAATCCTATGAAAGTATCCAACTGAAACTTAGCAGAATTGACATTCCCTAAGGGATCAGTCATCCTTGCTATTTTCACTATAGCCTGGAAAAAAGTGAAAGAATTTCATTTGTTTTGAAATTTCCCCATCTTATCCTTTAGACATTTTTCTTTTGAAGTGAGCCTTGAAACAGATTGAATTGTTGGATTAGTTTTCTATTTTATAAACTTATAAAAAATCATATTCCCTTGAAATAAGCTATCTGAATTGGACTGATTTGCAGATTTCTAATATTAATTTACTCAGTAGTGTGTCCATCTAATTAATGGTCTTATTTTCAATTAAGTGCATATAGCAGAAAATTTGACAGTTGAAGTCAGTGCTATACCAATAACTAGCTATTTATTTCATTGGTGTTGTCTCCTCTAAAACATGTATAATATTTTAAATTCTTTTTGAATAAGACAACTAAAAGTATTCACTGCATAATTCTATCAGAGGCTATGTGTCACATAGCTAAACTGATTATAACCTCAGAATAAAAGTGTGAAAAATCTATACATTTGAGAGGTTTTAGAAAGTATTCCAGTCTCCCAGCAAAACAAAGAATTAGTGAAAGTATTAGTCTAATCTTAAAATAATTTATGTGGCTTCATATATTTTGACCTTCAAACACAGTTCAAAAAGCAGACTGTCATACTTAAATAATCCTCAGGCCTGTTTGTCACATGAATACTAAACATTGTGGAGGACAAAAGATGCTTAGGCCCTAAAGTAATCTTCCATTGCTATGTCTCTGATAAAATGTCCACACCCTGTAGGGTGGACATAGGCCATGTAAACAGATGTTCACTAAGAGAAAGTGTTCCACTGAATAGCTGAATTGTTGTGTTGATGCTCAGCTTAGAATGACAGTTCGGAGTTTAAAAGAGGGTGCCATGACTAACAACACAGCCAGTCTTTTGAAAGACTCCAGCAGAATGTTTCAGCATTATGTGTTTTGCCCTTGAGACTGTTTGAATTCAAGAATTACTTAGTTTGACATAAATGCATGTCCAGATGTTGAAGAATGCTTCATTCCATGCAATAAATCAGAATCAGATAGAAGTTGTTGTTTTCTTATGACTTTCCAGGCTATGATTATCTATCTATCCATGTATTCATGTATCCCTCCCTCCCTCCCTCCCTCCCTCCCTCCCTCCCTCCCTCTTTCTTTCTTTCTTTCTTTCTTTCTTTCTTTCTTTCTTTCTTTCTTTCTTTCTTTCTTTCTTTCTTTCTTTCTTTCATCTATCAATCTATCATCTTTTCATTACATAACTATGTAGCTACAGTAAAGACTAATTTAAGATACTTTTTAAAAAAAATAAATCCTAATTTATATTCTAGTTGAACTATATTTCTGAAATGGAGCAATGTTTGAAGTAATAGTGGGCTTAGTAAGAAACAGTTTTGCTTCAATTTCCTAGTAGAAAGAAACCAAAAACTCTCTCTCTTGCCCCCAATCCTCAAAAAGTAACTGAAAACCATAATATTTTGCTGCTTGAAGAAAACAGAAGATCAAAACAACTTTTGTTAGAAGCAGTGGCTACCTTAACATTAGTAAAGTAACAGCACCAAATTTTCACTGAAACTGTGTAAAAATGTGTGGTTTGGCCTTTTATTTGGTATACATCAAAAACTGCTTGAATAATGGTTAGCATGTTTTCTCCATCAAATTATGGTTTTTATATTAGTATTTAATATATCTCTAACCTGTCAAGAATAGAAGAGGAAAAGTTTCAAGCTAAAATTCAAACTTAAATTCTTATTATTACAGTGTTTCATGGGAAAACCATAAATGCTTTGTTGCATTTTGCTACATCCAGAGTTTTGGACAGCTTAGCCAGCAATACCAGGCTGTGACATAGATTTTCTCAAGCTAGTTCTATCTTGTGATGCATATATTCTCAGTGAATAGATTAGATAGTTGATCTTGTGCCTTTCTTGTTCTGCCACACGTTTTTACTTTGGACCACATGTCATTAATAGAGCTAATGGGATTTTGGCATGGAACCAAAGAGGAGGGGGTTAGAAGGACGGGAGGGAGAAGTGCTGAATGAAAGAGCGGCTCCCTTTCTCTACTCCAAAATGATGTCAGGCTTCTTTTTAGTATCCCTTGATTGGACTGCAGGCACTTCTATATACATGACTGTGTCTCATACATTCATGAGCTTCTTTGACACTAGGGCTTCCTTTGTTAAGAAATGAAAATGCAGGCCATAGACTGGCTTTCTCTCAGCTGCCATATGGCATTGTGGAAAGAGGCCCACAAAGGAAGGAAGGAAAAAGGGAGGGAGGGAGGAATGGAGGGGAAGAAAAAAAAAGTCCAGAAACCAAACTACTAGCAGATGAAATTGATTTATGTTCACAATTGGGAAAGTGGAGGAGGGAGGGATGGGAGGGTTTTTGGAATATAAACCTGTTGGAGTGCAGGCCAAGAAGCTGCTCAGATGACAGCTCTGGCAGACATTAAACAAAATAACATGGGAGAAAATAGAAGTGCCATTGTTTCATCTCACATCTGAAGCAAATGCACATGAAACAAAATGCTTCATACGTGAACCAACTGCTGTGTTTTTTTTAAAAGCAGGAAGAGATTGAGGGAGATTTCCGAAGGTAAAGGATTTAAAAGAAGCCTCAAACATCTGATGCCATCCATTTTGTGATCTTTCCTAAAGTCAAACACTGGGTTTCTTCTCTTTTCTTCACTTTATATAAACACTGGACAAGTTAGGCAACATTTCAATCAATTCAACAAACTACTTAAAACAACAGCGAAACATATTTTGAATGAATGACAAATAATTCTGTTTTATTTTGAATAACAGAAGTCAAGATAGTGGCAAAACAACAATAATTTTAGAAGCAAAATAATTTAATTTGAATTAGACACTATTAATAAAACTCAATCTGTAAGGAACTCTAAAAAGCAATGACAGGAGGAGGAGGATCCATTCTTAAGGTGTCTGTGCAGGTTTATTTATTACAAACATCCTAAGGCTATGCAGTGCAAGATGTGCTTTTCATTGAAGGTAATGGACCATAATCTATCACACTAGTACACTGCACTTTTTAGATAGATGTTTTTCATCTTTCCTGTCCAGGGGTTTGAAAAAGTAACTGGCTCAAAGTCACTCATCTAGAATCTGTGCTTAAGGAAGGGTTAGAGTTCGGTCTCTCCACTACTATTCCATGACCTCAGCCACTATGAAAACCATACTGGCTCACAATGTTTGTTTGTTTTTTAAAAATAATACTGGAATGTATATCATCCAACAGATACTGGGACTGTTCCCCTCCCTCCCCAAATTATGCAGGTCAAGATATACTACTTCCAGGTAATACTGAGATGAGATAGGCAACTTTAGAATCCAGTTTGTGAAGGAGTAAGTTGGATAGTTTTAGCTTACTGAAAATCAGTTCTGTCCCTACTGAAACAATTAAAAACCACATACATAAAGGTTTAGGTAAAAGTGACCGTATCCAATATCCAATCCAACTAAGTATGTTTAGTTATCAGAGATTGGTTAATACAATGAAAAAATATATTAGTATTACCTTGTTCAAAATTTCAATGGTATTTTGCAACTTCAAACATATTTAACATTTATTAATTATGTATGAAAGAAGTATTATATATTAATTCATCAGTTACTTCATACTAGTATTACTAAGATTTTAATAAGATTACTCTTAAGAATGCTGTTCCAACAGCCATGGGGTTAGTTACACATCCACTCTTAGTTAGAGGAAGGGAACTAAGCTGTGAGGAGAACTTTGACACTGGATTCCCTTTCCTTCCTTCTGTTGTCTCTTTTGGCTATTGGGAATTCCCTAGTTATGAATATAGAAATAGAAAAATGGGAGGGAGGGGAAGTTGGTTGATCAGGGGCTTATGACAAGCAGTGTTTCTGAAGATTTTAAGCTTTGTATATTGAAACCCCTGAGATAAATGATCAGCCTTTCTGAAGTCATTATTTCTTACCATTAACATCATCACTTATAAAATAGAGTGATAGCAGAACTTATTTCACACGAATGGAGCTATAAGTCCGTTCTGATTCAGATACATTATACATTACATATATTTGGTTGCTGCTCAATGATAATACATAAAGATTATCCACACTAGCAATTTACAATGTCATCCAGCATATAACACTAATACCTATGGTCTTTATACTACCACAGTTAGGGGCTGTATGGATGAGGTTAAAAATCTTTGCTGCGGACAGCATCATAATTATTGATGAAACCATAAGAATGTCATAACTGGTGAAAAAGGGGTATATGTAGCTGGTGGACAAAATTGTGTAGGAAAAAAATGCATTATAGGTATTCCTTAACTTACAACATTCATTTAGTGACTGTTCGAAGTTACAGCAGCATTGGAAAAAAGTGACTTAAGACTGTTTTTATGACTTATGACCTTTACGGCATCCGCAGACACTTCGAAACTGACTTATATTTATGACTGTTGCAGTGTCCCGGGGTCACGTGATTCCCCTTTTGTGACCTTTTTACATGCAAAGTCAATGGGGAGGCTCAATTCATACAACAACACTAACTTAATAATTGCAGTGATTCACTTAACAAATGTATCAAGAAAGGTCGTAAAATGGGACAAATGTCTTGCTTAGTAACAGAAATATTGGGCTCAATTATGGTTGTAAGAAGGACCACTTGTACCAGGAAGATTACTAAAATGAGCAATGTAACAATAGTAATTATTCTTGAACTCTAGTATGGATAAGAGAACATATTTTGAAGTATTTTCGCTCCATAAGGCGCAGTTTTTTCCCTCCCAAAGTAGGAGGAAAAATCAGCCGCGCCTTATGGAGCGAAGATGCAGGCAGGGAGGGGGGGAGGCGCTGGAGCAGAGGGGATGTGATGCAAGCGCCGTTGCCTTAGAAGACGGCACGAATGCCGCAAACCAGCGTTACAACAGAAATCCCCGAATCACGAGAAGCTTCTCGCACGCCTTCTCGCACACGAAGCAATTCCATAGAAGGGCGAGCTGGGACCGGAAGTCCAACTCGCAAGAAGGCATTCGGGAAGAAAGGCTTGTAGCCCAAAACAACCATGGCGGTGACGGCGACCGTTTCCCTCAACCCCGCCCACACAAGAGGGGCGGCGAAACAAGGAAGGGAGCGGGCGGTTTTGAAGCCGCCCGCGAGCAGCTGCCACCCCGCGTCCAGGCAGACGAGCTCAGCACCGGCGGTGAAGCCATGAGCCGCAGCAGCGGCGAGGCGCTAGGAAAGCTCCTGAGGGCGCAGGCCTTCCGCTTGCCCGGCCGCCATGGTTACGCAGTCGAGTTTTCGCCTTACCTGCCGGGCCTTTTGGCCTGCGCTACCTCGCAGTACTACAGGATTGCAGGTGAAACGGCAGCAGGTGGCGCGTGCGCAGTGACAGCAGCAGCAGCAGCAGCAGCAATCCCCCTACCTATGGTAAGCGCTTTCTGCTACCTAGATTCTTTGGTCGCGTCCAAAGGGCGGTTGGAGAGGATGATAGTCGGTGTGGAGCAGACTTGTCCTGTAAAAGACAGGGCTACTATAGGCTCCAGTCTGCGTGCGTGTTTGAGGCGCTTCGCTTGGATAGAAGCCACTGCCCCTTTCCTGGTCATTAGGTTTCATGGGATTTACTTCCTAGATTGCAATACTAGGTTTTTTGCAGCTTAGATTGCATTTAACTCAGCTGATAAAAGTTGAAGTCCACAAGTCTTAAAGTTGCCAAGGTTGAGAACCCCTGGGTTACACCCAGTTGGAATGAAGAAGCAAGCTCCAAGAACAAAAAAAGTTCCCTTCTTTTAAAGCAGAAATAAAGCAGTTTTTGATACATGTTCAGTGGAAAAACGTCAGCTAAAGCCCACATGCATCCTAAACAAATGCATGGTTCATTATAGTATTGTGGCTAATAATTTTTTTATGTCTGATGTGGTTGAGGAAATTGATTAGCAACATAAATTTTGGGCTCAATTGTTGTCAAAAGTTGAGGACTACCTGTATGTCTCTTAGCCCACTTTTTGGCTCAAAATATTTTTTTCCTATTTTCCTCCTCTAAAATTAGGTGCGTCTTATCAGCAGGTGCGCCCTATAGAGCGCAAAATACGGTATATTAGCCATATCTATGTCAGTTTAAAAGGCTAGGACTTAGGAGCATGATTAATATGAAATGGTGTGACATCATGTGATAAAATATATAATAAATAATAGTACTATCCTATTGGTAGAATGGCCTAACTAGAGAATAGTACCCTATTATCCTGTTTATTTTTAAGACTTTTATAGAAACATAATCTTTTTAAATGTTTATACTGCATTGTTATTCTTATGTTCCTTCTTATGATCTATTTATATTCACTTATTTTATCTCTTTCCCTTCCTGCCTTTCTTCCCTCCCTCTCTCCTTCCCTCTCTCCTTCTCTTTTATTTTTTTTCCTCCTCATATTTTTACTCAAGAGCAAAATAAACAAATCATTTGTCATCATGTAAGGGACTTAGGATAAAGTAATGCCAAATGAGAGACAGAGACTATATATATTTAATTCTAATGGTTATTTCAATGTTTTAGAAACATGTAAAACAATAGCCACGAGTTCCTGAATTTAAGTTTTCTGAGGTAGTGGAACCAAATGGAAAGGCACATTTCTGTTTAAGCATTTACACTTAAAATGCCAGCATCGAAGTAAATATTAGCTATTTAAATGTGAAAGTTAATTTAATAGACGTGGAGTTTAATAGATTTGTGAATACTATATTTGGCCAAGGTTCACACAAATAAAAAATTAGGGAGGAAAGGAAACGTTTATCCATTTCCTTTTGTGAACAGGAAGCACAGCCCAGTCAGTTGATGCACTTAGGCAGCTGAATATCCATGTGAATGAAGAGGAAAACTATGATTCATTTTTTCCTGTCTAATATAACTGTAAAATGGCACCATAACTTCAGATATTCTTCTCAGAGTTGTTGGATATGAAATGGGCAGCAAATAAATTTTATAAATAAATAAATGAACAAATTTTATTGTATTTAGAATCTTTGTCCATGAAACCATCATCTAATTTTCTTGAGAAGAAACCAGAAGTTACTTATTTTTTTCACTTATTATAATTTCTATTATTCATTCTAATTTATAATAAGAAGTCATTTACCGGTATTATAATTTCTATTATTCTCTTGTGGTGGTGTTCAGTTTTGGAGATTAGTTTGGTTCCTTCAAAATCAATTTCATGTCCTGTAGCTTTAAGGTCACATACATTGGACAAACTAATAGGAGAATAAATGCACGCATTGCAGAACACAAGAACACAGTCAGAAAGAAGAAAAAACATGCTCCCTCTTCCAGCACCTTAAATCTCCAGAACTGAACACCACAACAAGAGAATAATTATGGAAGCCATCAAAATAGAAAAACACCCCCACAACATGAATAAACGTAACAATACCTCCCACCTACCAGACATCTGAAAACTAGCCCTAATCAACAAACGAGTCCTAGCCACGAAAACTGATACCGGACCCAGAACAACATAGTATGCCACCCTCACCAGACCAAAACCCAAGCCCAAACCCATCCCTCAGACGAAATGCAACCACCATCCAGAAGCCAAACTACGATGACATCACCAGCTGCTGCACCTCCCTCTGACCCCCACACAAAGCAAACTGACACACGCCATGAACACAGAGCTAGACCGCAAACTCGGAGCCAAACCAAAGCCCGGTATGTTACTTCACAGCCTTCAGCCCTGGACATCACATCACAGAACTCAGGAGGCTACAACGCCAAAGCTCAGGATGTTATAACACAGCCAACCACCCAGGATGGTGCAACACAGAACTCAGAATATCACTACACTAGATCTCAGGATGTCATCACCCAACCCATTACCCAGGTCGTTACAACACAAAAGACTAATGGGCACACAGCTAGCACCTCAAATACTCAGGATGTTACGAAAAAGCCAAACAATCTACAAACAATAACTCCTACACAGCCAACCAATCCACCTACAGCAACTAAGCCAGCACTGCACACGCCCCCACCAATATATATAGAGAGACGGCAGCTCCAATCACACTTTGCTCACACAAGCACGAAGCTGAAGACCCCAGCCTGAAGATGACGAGTGGTACCTTTTATTTATTTATTTATTTATTTATTAGATTTTATGCCGCTCCTCTCCAAAGGACTCGGAGCGGCTAACAACATGAACAAAAAACAACATCACAGCATTTAAAAACCAAAAACCGAGTCGACAAAGCATTTAAAAGACCCCCCAAACACATTCATCATACAGACACAATCACAATCATCCCCAGGCCTGCCGGCATAGATAAGTTTTCAAATTCTTCCGAAAGGCCGGGAGAGTGGGGAAAACACGGACTTCAGGGGGCAGTTGGTTCCAGAGGGTGGGCGCCACAACAGAGAAGGCCTTCCCCCTAGGACCCGCATGTAGGTCTTTGGTTCTTCGGGTTTTCTCCCATGTAGAATTTGAAGTGTCTTGGCGATGTCAAATATATATATGTGAAAGGAAAAAACAATGACAGTTTGAAATGTACTACATTTAGCAGAGTAACTATCCTAGTTTTGTTGGTATTTCCCCTTCCTTCCTTCCTTCCTTCCTTCCTTCCTTCCTTCCTTCCTTCCTTCCTTCCTTCCTTCCTTCCTTCCTTCCTTCCTCTTTCTTTCTTTCTTTCTTTCTTTCTTTCTTTCTTTCTTTCTTTCTTTCTTTCTTTCTTTCTTTCTTTCTTTCTTAAGAAAGAATGGTTAACATGTTTATTATCTTATCCACTGATTAAAGCATTATTTAATTATAGCCAGTTTAATCTAATGTTTAAGGCACCAAGCTAAAATCAGAAGACTCTGAATTCTCGTTCTGTGTTAGCCAGGAAAGCCAGCTTGGTATCTTCGGGCCAGTCACTCTCTTAGTCCAACTCATGTCAAAGCATTGTTGTTGTGGTAACAATAGGGGGAGGAATGTGCAACGCATATGTTTGCCACCTTCATTATATGTAAAAGTAATAAAGGCAGGATAAACAAACAAACAAATAAATATTATACTTAAACATCCCAATACTAACATTTTACATGGTATAATAAATTATATAGAACTAATGGCTCTAAAATATGACAGATCACAGAGTTCTCAGCAGCAAAATTTGAAGGCAATTTCTTCATTGGGTTGTATTAATCTTAGGGTACATTCAAGCAAAATAACAAGGAATACACCCAAGCTGGGTAATGAGTTCCATTATACATTATGGTTATCTACTAAAAGTATAGTTGCATATGTTTATTTTTTTACCAAAAAATTTAACTCAATGACAGAAAGATGTGTTGAGTTTTTATTTGGTGAAGCAATACAATGGATAATAATAACAACAATAATAATAACAACAACTTTATTGTCACTTTGAATGTGCACCAATCAGCATACATCAAAATGAAATTCTGTTGCATACAGCTCTCAAAGGATCACCACCTCTGATATACACTCCTTGTTCGTGGCCAGTTCAAATTTCAGATCATACATTTTAGACTTTAGGGAGTGAACGATGGCAAACAGGACAGATGGAAATGGACCTCCATGTGGATTAGCCCTCAAATTAGCTTGTATTCCTGCACAACAACTTTGCCTCCTTTCCTTTTTCTGATCCTGTCTCTTCCACCTTTTCCTTAAAGGGGTCTCTCTCCTTTTCACCCCTGGAGCATGCTTCCACCACCTTCAACTCCTACAAAAGCCTATCTCTCTTCCTCTGGACCTGCTGACAGCCTCATCCAGTTCCTTCGCTCCATAAGCCCCGGGACCTCTCCTCTCTGTCTCCTTTGGAAACAGTCCTGATTTGCAATAGAATCCGTCACTTGGCCAGCAGTCAGATCTTGCTGCCCGCAGAACAATTTCAAACAGCACCAAAGACTTTTAATGGTCTCACGAACAGTTCCGAAACAGCTAGAAACTCGCCATGCCAGCAAAGATTGTCGGTCGTATGTTACCTTAGTTCCACCATGTTGCTTGAACACATTAAAATCTGCCCAATCATGTGGCCTATATCCCTCATATCTCTCCCAAAACTTTTCACCTTTGAGAGCCAATGCAGCCGCAGCTGATTCAGGTGCCGCCATCTTAGAACTCTAAATGATACATTATCCAGGTATACTGCATTTTCTAGTCATATGAAACATCTCCAAAGACTAAGATAATACTATGCTTACTGAATTTGAATGAATAGAATCTTTAATGAACTCAGTGAGGCTGACAAATTAAAAATATATAACTTGAGTTAATAGAATGCATAATGATGCAATTATAATTTAATTAAATTCATCATATGAAATTTGCTATTTTAATTTTTAATAGCTTGAAAGAATCCAGGTATCAAAATCATGAAATATAACAAGTAATGATTAAGATTTATATTTTCTATCATGACCTTGACTTAAACTTCTACAAAGGAGCTTTGTTAGCAGGTCTGTTCAAAATCTCAAAGGGGTGCTTCACTTTGCACAGTTATTAAGCCTCAAAAGCAAATTCCTTAAGAACATATGGTAGCTTGCCTTCCAGGATGAATAAATGCCATGGGGGACAATTTTCATCAAGATTTGATCATGTGGAAGAAAAGCATTAAACCCCTATTTAATTTAAAAGTAATGCAAACATGTCCAAATTTAACTGGTCCAGTATTGAGGTATATGTTGCATTAAATTTTTCTAAGATATGTAAAAACATCTTATCTTATCTTATCTTATCTTATCTTATCTTATCTTATCTTATCTTATCTTATCTTATCTTATCTTATCTTATCTTATCTTATCTTATCTTATCTTATCTTATCTTATCTTATCTTATCTTATCTTATCTTATCTTATCTTATCTTATCTTATCTTCCTTTCCTTTGCTTTCCTTTTCCATCCATCCATCCATCCATCCATCCATCCATCCATCTATCTATCCTTTTGGTTGCTTGTGCAACCTTACAAATAATTTCATTTTTGTGAAGCAATCTTGATGTGAAGGGGCATTGTCTTACCTGAACGCCTTTTCTCAGCATGATGATGGAGAATCCACAAATGGGTTGTCTTAATCTTCCTGCTCCAATAAGACTAAGTCTGATGTGTAGATATGCCTGTGCTGTGCCAGAGCACCCCAGTTTGAGACTAAGGCGATACACAGACGTTAGTCCAACCCGTGTGCTATCCTATCATCGGAACCAGGGACAAACTGACCCTAGATGGGAGGGAGTGGATTCTCCATCATCATGCTGAGAAAAGGCGTTAGGTAAGACAATGCCTCTTCTCCAGCATGATTGGATGGAGAATCCACAAATGGGATATACCAAAACCCTGTGTTCCTAAGGGGGGGAATTTGTTTGAGCCTGGGTCCCGCTAGATGACAACACATGTTGTAACACCCTGCAACCAAAGGATCCATCAGAAGAGGTGTATTTGTCAATCTTATAGTGACGGACAAAGGATGAGGGCGAGGACCATGTAGCCACCCTGCAAATTTCCCCTATAGATGCCTGGGTCGCCCAAGCCGCTGAAGTAGCGGCGCCCTGGGTGGAATGGGCTTGATATGCCTAGGAACTGTCAGTGACTTTGTTTTGTATGCTAGGGCAATACAGGCCCTAATCCATCTTCTTATTGTTGAGGAAGAGACCTTCTGGCCATGGATGAGGGTTGGAAGGATACAAACAATGCTTCGGATTTGCGGAAGGCCGAAGTCCGTTTGATGTAATGTTTCAGAGCCCTGCGAACGTCAAGTGTGTTCTACTGCTTCTCAAGGTCATGGGACGGGTTAGAACAGAAATCTGGTAAAACCACTTCCTGGGATCTATGGTACAAGGAATTTACCTTGGGAATAAAGGAAGGGTCTAGTCTGAGGGTTACCCTGTCTGCATGGGAAATGCACAGGTCTTCTCTGACAGAAAGGGTGGCCAGTTCCGAAATTCACCTGGCTGACGTGACTGCCACAAGGAATGCCGCTTTCATAATAACAGTTTAAGCGAACATGTGGCAATAGGCTTGAAGGGTGGTGAAACGAGTGTCTGTAAGACCTGGTGAAGGTCCCACAAAGGGTATTGGAGTACCGTCGATGGCTTGGCATTGGTTGCTCCCTTTAAAAAGGAACAAACCATGGGATGGTGTGTCAGGGGAGCGGCATTGTCACATGTGAGTACCATAGCAAGAACTGTGACCTGACTATGAACGGTGTTCGGGGATAGACCCTTGTCCAACCCATCCATCAAAAATTTTAACACAATCAGCACAGAGATACCCGAGAGTTCCATCTTATGACCTGAACACCAAGTGCAGAAACTCCTCCATGTGGCATCATACATCCTATTCGTCGAGGGGTGCCTGGAATGTTGAATCATGGCTATCACCCTTGACGAATATGAGTCTTGGCTCAAGGCCCGCCTCTCAAGTGCCAAACAGTTAGCTGGAGCCAGTGCGGGTCCGGGTGCTGGAGTTTCCCCTGAGTGAGGGAAATACGACCTGCTGGGATCCTCCACGGAGGGGAGACGGATAGCTCCATCAGATCGGCGAACCACGGATGTCTCGGCCAATGTGGTGCAATCAGGAGGACCTCCGCCCGTTCGTGTAAGGTCTTTCAGATTGTAGCGGGAAGGAGTGGCAAAGGAGGAAAGGCATAAAGCAGTTCCCTGGGCCAAGGGTTGCGGAGGGCATCTGTCCCTTCTGCTGTTGGAGACAGGAACCTGGAAAAGAATCTTGGGAGTTGGGAGTTGGTTGGGGAAGCAAAAAGGTCTAAGGTTGGTTAACCAAACCTGTCCACGATCTCCCTAAGGTTGGGGAACCAAACCTGTCCATGATCTCCCGGGTCCAGTCGCCATTTGGCATGGTCCAAGTGGCTCTGCTTAATGAGTCTGCCTGCTGATTGGTCACTCCGGATATATGTTCTGCCCTGATGGAAGCAAGATTCAATTCTGCCCAAGACCCCAACAACTGGGCCTCCTGCATGAGAGGCCTGGACCTTGTCCACCCTGTCTGTTCATGTGGGCTTTGGCAGCAATGTTGTTGATAAGTACCAGGACATGCTGTCCCGCTAGTATGCTGCTGAAATGATGTATAGCTAGATGTATGGCCCTGAGTTCCAGCAAGTTTATATTGTTTTTCAAATCCTCCTGGGACCACCGACCCTGGGCCCAATGCGACTGGAATTGTGCTCCCTAGCTGAATAGGCTGGCGTCTGTGGTGAGGATGATTCTGGCTGGTTTTCTGAACTGTGTGTCCCTTGACAGTACTGGGGAAGCCCACCATCGAAGGGAGTTCAACGCTGACTGCGGAACTCAAACCTTCTGGTTGGAAGCGCTGATGCGTAGCCTCTGAAATGGAAGAAGAACCCACTGCAGTTCCCGGGTGTGAATGATCTGTACACAGGGTACCATCTTCCCCAGGAGTTGTGACAACAAGGCTAAGGTGACCACCTTGTCTCTCTGTATTCGATGGACAAGGGCCTGAATGCTGTCCCATCAGTCCTGTGACAAATAGACCATGCAGTTGCTTGTGTCTATGATTGCCCCTAAGTGTAGGAGCCAGGTTGAGGGCACAGTATGGCTTTTCTGGAAATTGACAGAAAACCCGTGCTCTTGAAAGGTTCTGATAGCGAGGGCAAGGTCTGACCAAGTCCTCTGGAAGAAGGACTGTATTAGTATATCATCCAGATAACACTGAACTCTGATTGGGGTCTGTCTCAGGTGGGCAGCCAGCACTGCCAGTATCTTTGTAAAAACTCTGGGTGCTGCGGAGAGGCCAAATGGTAAGGCCCTGTACTGGTAGTGCTGGTGGGCATAACAAAACCTGAGAAATTTGCAGTGCCCATGGAGAATAGGAATATGTAAATATGCCTCTGTCAAGTCTATTGATGTCAGGAAGTCCCCTTTTCTGATGCTGGTCAAGATTGATTTTAGTGACTGCATCTTGAACTTCCTGTACATCAGATAGTAATTTAGCCCTTTCAAATCTAGGATTGCCCTCCAACCCCCTGAAGACTTGGGAACGACAAATAGAGTTGAGTAGACCCCCCATCTTTCCTGGTCCTGCGGCACTCGTTCTATGGCCCTTATCTGCAACAAGTGAGATATGGCCTCTGACATGAGGGCCGCCCTGTTCTTGTTCGTGGGGGAGGGGCAAGTCCAGAATTGATCCGGTGGACTGGACCGAAACTCCAGCATCAGACTCTGAGATATGGTGTTTAGGACCCATGAGTCCATGGTGGTTGCTGCCCATATGTCAGAATAAAGGGACAGCCGTCCTCCTATGGGATGTGTACCCCTGGAGTCACTTGCCTTGTTTGAAGGAACGTCCTCCTGAACCTCGAAAGGGCCGCTTGCCCTGGACTTGTGGACGGAATCTGGATGCTTGCCCTGAGCGCTTATATCCCTTCTTGATGGCATTAATGAGAGTCTTGTGCTTGTCCTTGCCCTCTACCAGGTAAGGATCCAGGGCCACACCAAAAAGATGCCCCCCGTATAAGGTTTGGTAGCGAGGCGCCACTTTGCTTTGAGGTATGCCCGCCAGTTTTTAAGCCACAGAAGTCTGCGGGCTGAAATGTCTGCTGCCATGGCCCATGAAGAGTATCTGGCGGTATGTAGGGAGGTATCAGGCATATACTGGGATGTGGCAACCAACTTACCCAGATTTTGGTGAACGCGATCCTGATCAGGGGGAATCATGTCCTGGAGTTCATGCAGCCATAGTACTGAAGCCCGAGCAAAGAAAGCCATGGATGTGGAGGCCTTAATTGTCCAGGCCAAAGCCTGATACGATCTGCGCAAGGCAGCTTCAGTTTTTTTGTCCTCTGCCTTAAGCACCTTGGTTATGTGCCCTGGGATATTTGTGTTGGAAAACAGAGAATTCAGAGGCTCGTCAATTTGAGGGACCTCCAACAAGGAGGCGAAAGAGGGAGCCACATTGAACAAATTTTTCTCTGCAGATCGCAGATTGGGAATAGAACCCAGGTTATCACACTGCTTCTGCACTGTGTTGCGGAAGAACGTGGGACAAGGGACATGCTTCTGTGGTATCACCAGTTCAGCATACAGTGGATTGGGGCCCTTTGATGTAGAAGGAGTTGGGGTCTCCTGTCCCAGAGTGACGTTGGACATGGTCCAGGCCTTCAGAAGTAAGGAGTTGAAAAGGGAATTGTCAAAAAGACCAGCGGGTGGAGCCAGATCTAATGTTGTGGTACCCTCATCATCTGACAGTATCAGGCCTGAAGTGTCGTAGTCTGCAGATTCCGATTCCGATGAAACGCCCTCTGTGAGGTCTGGTGAGTCAGGGCGAAGAAGGGACTGTGGAGGTGCTGTGTAAGTGGAATTTTCCTCCAATGGAATTTTCCCATGTCTTTTACCAGGAAACTTAGATAGGGCAGCCTAGAAATTCTGTACCTTCCTAACCATACGCAAGCACTCTGAATTTGTTGGCGATGTCCATTTTGCTGTATGAGGTCATGATGACCTAACACTAACCCTAAGTGGAATTTTCCTCCAATGGGATTTTCCCAAGTCTTTTACCAGGAAAAATGGAAAGGTCATCCTGGAAAAGACAGTGCCCTCCTAACCATACCCAAGAACTACGAATTTGATGGCGATGTCCATTTTGCTTTATGTGTTCATCATAACCTAACCCTAACTGGAATTTTCCTCCAATGGGATTTTCCCATGTATTTTACCAGGAAACTTAGATAGGGCAGCCTAGAAATACAGTAGCTTCCTAACCATACCTAAGCACTCCAAATTTGTTGGCGATGTCCATTTTGCTCTATGAGTTCATCCTGTACTAACCCTAACCCAAAGTGGAATTTTCCTCCAATGGGATTTTCCCATATATTTATCAGGAAACATATATAGGGCCGTCTAGAAAAGACAGTACCTTCCTAACCATACACAAGCATGCTGTATTTGTCGGTGATGTCCATATTTTTCTATGAGTTCATGGTGAACTAACCCTAACTGAAAGTGGAATTTTCCTCCAATGGGTTTTTCCCATGTCTTTTACCAGGAAAAATGGAAAGATGAGAGTGGAAAAGTTAGTGCCCTCCTAACCATACCGAAGCATGCTAAATTTGTTGGTGATGTCCATTTTGTTCTATGAGTTTATGGTGAACTAACCCTAACCCTAAGTGTAATTTTCCTCCAATGGGATTTTCAAATGTCAAATGCTATACTATGTCCACTGCATTTCTCTGGTCTACTAGTTTATCAAAGAATGAGATAAGATTGGTTTGGCATGATCTGTTTTTAACAAACCTGTGCTGGCTACTAGTTTTGACTTTGTTTGCTTCTAATTCACAGATCTGTTTTTTGATTATCTTTTCTAGGATCTTCCTGGGTATTGATGTTAAACTGATTGGTCTGTAGTTTCTTAGGTCCATTTTTTCCCCCTTTCCTGAAGATGGGAACCATATCAGCCCTTTTCCAATCCTTAGGTACTTCCATGGTGCTCCAGGATTTATGAAAGATGTGGTGCAGCAGTTCTGAGATAACATCTGCCAGCTCTTTCAGAACTCTGGGATGTAATCTGTTGGGTCCCGGTGATTTATATTTGTTGGATAGGTGTTCTCTTACCATTTTCTTGCTTATTTTAATTATTGTTTCTAATATGTCTTTTACAGTGTTTTTTTTTTTTGTATGTTGGACTATAGTTTCTTTTTGTGTGAAGACTGACACAAAGTATGAGTTAAGCAGCTCTGCTTTCTCCCTACTGCCTGTAATTTCCTTGCTGGCTTCTCTCTTTAGTGGGCCTATAGTTTCCTTGACTTTTTTCTTGTTGTTAATATGTTGATTTCTGTTGCAAGTCTTTGTTTGTTCTGAGCCTTTGCTTTCCTGTCTTCATCTTTACATGTTCTGGCTGTCTGCTGATAATTGGCCTTAGTTAGGTATATGCCCTTCTTTCCATTTTTTGTATTTGTCCTTTTTGTCTTTCAGTTGTATTATATTAATGTGCATTAATATAATAGCCATGGCATTAAAAAAAACTAGTGCTGCAGAGAAGATGTTCTAAAGATGCTCCATTTTTCACAGGACCTATTATCTTTTCATCTTGAACCTTTGCTGTGAAATAGCATAGCATGGAACCAAAAACAAAAAAAAATGCAAGATTCAGCTACAAAATAAAGTTTTATATGACTGCTTCCCCTCTCTCCCTATCAGGATGTAGTGACTATTTCTTTATCACTTCATCCATAACTGCCAGACACTTAATAAATGAGGAACAGAAAATAATCTGTTTAATTTTAAAGCATGCCTTAGGCATACTTTCGTATGCTTTTCAGCTCAGTTCTCATCAGGTTCCCAATGTTAATGATTCATTTAAAGACACTTCTACTAAAAATAGAAAAAGTGCTGTTTTCTGTCAAACTGAAGCAGCACAGTACTTCATCTCAACCTGAAGAGCTGGGTTTGATTGTGCTACCTCCTCATCTGCATAGGGACACTGAATACAAAAAAGTACCAGAAATAGCCTATTCTGTTTTTTCATATATTCTTTATTATAGAATCCTCTCTTCATTTGCCAAAATAACCTGCTGCTTATTACATTTATTGGCAAATATTTACTGAGAGTCCATGTAGTGTAGTAGCCAAGGATAATTGATTCACACTAGGACTGAGAAGATCCAGGTTCAAGGGCCCTCTCAGCCATAGAATCTCAACAAGTGACTTTAGTCTTTTTCAGTCCAACTTATCTTTTAGAGCTCTACATGTAATCTGGCTTTTCTTTAGAGTAAGGTGGATTGTAAAAATAACATATTAGAGGACAGCAACAATTTTGCTGTTTGTTTAAAGCAATGATCCCCAACCTTTGTGGCTTGGCTGGGAAGAAAGGGAACCTTGCCCATGTGAGCAGCACATGCACACAGACCTTACATGAGTGGCGAGCCAGCACTCACATGCGCAGCTAAATTTGTATGAGTGGCAGGCTGGTTTGCATGTGTGCGCACTGTCCCGCTGCTTGCACAAGTTGAGCTACACCTGTACACGCATGCTCCAGCCAACCACTCATGTGGCCCAACTCTTAATAGGCCACAGCTCAATATTGGGCTATGGGCTGGGGTTTGGGACCCCTGCTTTAAAGGATACATAAAGTACCATTATGTATATAACAGTAGCTGAAATCTGAATGAAATTTGGCTGACAAAATCTATTTTATTTTGTTCTAATACGTGGCCATTTCAAGAAAATAAAATTATATCTAAAGGCATACGTTTCTAAAATATAATGGTGATATATATCTTTATTTTAGCTATTATCTATATAAAAAGATCATTTTTTTTGTTTTGTCACTTACAACTTCTTGTGTCAAAACCATTTATTTACTAAAAAGGCTTATTCAGATGCCCATGTTGTGATCACAAACCTGAGTGAGTCACAAGACAATAAAACAGCAAAAAACAAAAACCATTTAATAGTAGTAGCAGTAGATTGTATTTTCTTCTCTCAAATGATGGCAATAATTACTTAAGGATAACATGTTCCCTTGAAGATGTTGCCTGCACCACAGTTTTAACTGAGCTTAAAAGGTGACAGTGCCTATTAAGGAGATGATATGTCAGTGGTCCCCAACCTTTCCAGCTCCACAAACCGACCATGGTGGTGATGGTGGTAGGAAGAGGGGTTGGTTTCACACATGTGTCTACTCCTTGTGCAAATAGAGCACTCACCTGCTACTTGCACAGCCCAGTTCCCAATGGGCTGGAGCCCACTACTGGGATGCAGTGCAGGGATTGGGGGCCCCTATGATAGACCATGTGAAAGGTATATTGTATAGATCAGTTAAAACAAATGAACTTTACATTTTAATCTAAATTCTGACTATATATATTTATGCAGATGTATTTGTTCTGTCAACTGTGCAGATTGAAGATGTCATAAGTTTTCTTAAGATTTTCCAAAATTTCAACAGAAATGGATTTTTAAAAATTTTTCTGTCTAACAATAATTCAGAAATAGCTTTTTTCTTGTTCCTCAAAACAACAAACTGAATTTTTAAAAGGTGTGCACCTGCTTTGTTGCAGATAGAATACAGACAAACCATCCTTACATTACATTCTTATGTGGTGAGCTGAACTGTAGCCCTTAATGCTTTGGGCAAAATGAACTTCCTGATATAAAGGCTTTCTATTAATAAAAGACTGGGTCTCATGGTTCTGTAAGTTGAATAGCGCTCCATCATTTGAGCAGCCAGCAGCATGTATTCTTTTTATTTCCATATCTATGGAATGGAATCTATTGCTGGGGATTCAGCTACATTTACTCCCACTGTTGCTGCTGCCTTTTCACAGAGGCATGACTTTTTTTAATGATGCTTAACAATAGCATTAACAGCCTGGAATTCATTCCAATGCAGTTCATTTGAAAATGGAATGTCATACTGTTTCTGATTTTTCTGCTCACCAAAATAGTTATATTTTCCTATTCAGAGCATCTGCCAATAGTGTTCTAGCACTGCTGGCGCAATTTCAGGAGCAACTGAGTAAATACTTGAAATAGCAAAAATAATGTTGCATGTAGTATTTAAAACTACAGCTGGCACAAATGGCCTTTTAAAACTTTCAGAGTAATTTGAGACTTGATGATTCTTTTAATTTATCCAAGGGAAGGAACTTTTTCAACAGCTTCACATGAATAGGAATCCCCTTTAGCTGTGACAGAAGCAGCATTACAGAAAGAGACCAGTGAAAGAGATCCCTTGTAATGTTTTCTCCTAGGATTTAATTGAAGAGTGCAACTCAAGGAGGCTGAAGTCCATTGGAAAATACAACTATATAATGAAAGGTAAAACATTCAGACATCTCTCTCGGGTTTCTCATAACTTTGTGTGCAAGAGCAAATTGAGACTCATGAAAGAATGGATCTAAAATTAAATGTTTGGGCATTACATTGAAAACTGCTCAAAAAGACACAATATAATTTGAAAATAATTCAATAGTTCTAAAATAAAAAAACTTGATTCACAATTGCTTTATGGGTAAAATATGATTGTTGGAACACTTCCTTCTATGGCTATAAAGTCCTCAGGACTTCAATCTCATGAAGTTTCAAAGACAACTTACTCATTTTTACTTTTCACTATCAATTATAAGCATGTTTAGTTAGGATTAAAATTCCATTCATTATCTTAGTAACATATACCAATAGATACTACAATGAACTGATGAGCAGATTTTATGTGATGATAGCTAGCCTCATTATTACCAATCTGAAAGGAAGAAAGTTTTCCCAAGCTTGTTCCCTTCCTCTGATATATTGGAAAGACTACTCTAGGATTAATCATTCTGACTCCAGTCCAATTTTCTTATTTTGAAAGAGACACAATTATAGAACACAATGGAATTGTTTGAAATCAGCAACTCTTTACTCTATTTTTTTAATCTACCAAAATCTCATAAAATGTCAGATTATGAGTACTTCTATTAAAAGACTTCAGTATGACATAAATACCTATGATATCCTTGTTTTAATTATGCTAAAAATAACATACAACAGCAATACTTCAAAATTATTTAATTATTTTGCAGTCTTAAACAGGAAATATAGAGAAATGATAAAGAAAACCATTTAGGAGTTTGGAGTGAGCATGTCTGTAAAGGAGAAAGATAAGCAGAAGAATAATATTAAAAGTTTTGGAAGTCCTTTCTCACTGTGTGGATAAATAAAATGAAAAGAAAAGAGACAGGTATTTTATATGCTTTATACCAAACATGTCTATATACTATATAAACCTAAAACAGAATTTTTGGTTAATATGTGCTATTATAACTAAGCAGAATCCAATAACAGCATGAAAATGAATGAAAAATGTATCATTATTTGAGATCCTGAATGAACAAGGAGATATACATCTAGCAAATAAATAGATTTAAGTTCAAGACTTAAAATTTTCAGTGGCTGCATATTGAAACATTACTCATATGAATCTGGAAAACCAAATTTTGTTAATTTTATAGACGTCCAGTTCCATAACTGAATAAGAGCAGAGTACACTCTTCTGATATAGCAAGAAAACTGGAGGAAATACACTGAGGCTTAACTTCATTGTTACAAAACAGGAACTGCAGAAATTACTGTAAATGATGTGAAAGGGATTTTTAAAAAGTCTAACAGTACTCTGGCATACATAACACAAATATAACTCATTCAATGAGTAGTAGCTCTTTTATGGAATGGCATCTTGATTTGATTGTTAGGTATAGAAATCTTAGAAGATTGTCCTTTGACAATTTTCATGGTCAACTAATAGTAGTCACTGTTGTAATTAACTAGCTCTGGTATTTTGCAAGGAGGGCAGAAGACATATCAGTATTGTGAGAAAAATGCTTCTGTTGACACCATTGATGCCAACACATTCTGGGAATGATGCTTGTCTGCACTTTCTTTGTTGCCTGGCAATTTCTTCTGGATAATGGAATACAATTAAATTAAATGATATGAATATCAAACCTCTGAGATGTTTTGTCAGACAGTTGACAGTTAAATGAAACAGTGCTGTAATTGCTGCAGTAAGTATTCATGAGGACACTAAGATCATTTCCAGACATTTAGAGTAAGAGTCTATAAGGCTTACAAGAATTAGCATTTTTCCCTTGAAATGGAGAAGTTCCCTCCACATCCCAAGTTAAATGTTTATGTGTGTTATATCTTAGACAAAAATAAGCAATGAACTTTTCTCTATCATGTATGGGTTAGCATCCTCCAAAGCATGTGGAAACACATTATAGGTAACAATCAATTTTCTTTTCATAAACTATGACACTCGTAATTCTTGGCACTTTGGAAAGCAACCTCATTTGCTTATGGTTGCATAACATGCATACATAACCAGAAACTTTTATAAATTTGTATGTTATTCTGAAAGAATGTGGACCACCAAGACACTTATTTACTTGTACTCATTTACATAGCTTTATTTTATTGCAAACAAAAATAAGTTGGATAGAGTTTGAAGGAAGGTCTAATTATTTAGTGAATTACTGTTACTCTTTGTTTACATCAGGGACCCAAAATAGGCCTAATATTTTGTATATACTCAGGAAAAGTATAGCTTTAGAAATGTTGTCAGCTGTTTTGTCCTTACTGCTTGCCTTGATCAATTCTATGTTCAGAATGTTTTGTTCCCTTGCTTTACATTTTAAGCATGTACAGATAGCTTACATCATGAAGTTGCAAGATTACATTCTTTATTTTCTTAATGTCTTTTTAGTGTTCCATCTGATCTCATGCTTCCTCTTTATTTTAATTCAGATCTTCAAAGAGATCACTGTACAATGCTTTCCACTACAAAAGACAATTAATTTGTTGCACTTTTTGATGGAATGTGATTCTTTCAATTTTTAAGCATTAAATAATTTACATACAAAAGTGGAAAAAGACTTTGTTGCCTGTTAGGCATTGCCTTGGCTTTCAAAAATGCCAAACCAATGTTGAATTAATAATGCAAACCCATGTGGTCTTCCAAAGTTAAGTAATAAATCAGATTCCAGAAGTCAACTGGAATGAGAAGAAAGATTTGGGCCCCAAATTAAAACCATCAGCTTTGCTCTGGAAACATTTAGAAAAGCAAGCACATTAGTAGAAGCTATGAAGGGAAGAAAATAGAAGTATTCAGGAAAAATACATATAGAACTCATAATTTAATATGGGTTGTAGTTTAAGAATGTAAGAGACCCAAGACATCTATGACTATGAAGAAATCAAGATTAAAATTCAGGTAGATGTGATGTGAATAAGCTGATTTCCCCCCTATATAAAGTCTTATTTATTTATATATATATATTAATCACATTTTTATGGTTGCCCATCTCATGGAAAGTGACTCTGGGCAGAGTATCACAATCCAGTGAAACAATAAATATATAACACAATCATTAGTTAAAATTACTATATAATAATTATTACAAGTAATTAGAAATAATAGAAGTATAGCTAAATTAGAAAAAATGATTAATAGAGGGAAATTAATAATAAGAAAGCCACCTCACAAATTCACCTGCCCCCTGTGGTCTCCAAACCTGCTGCTATAAAAAGATATTGAGGGATCTTTGGAATTTCAGGAGGCCAATCTTCTCTGTGGAATTCTACAGAAGATTTCATAATATGTTAACCACAACAGGTCATCTGCAAGGGCAAATGTAGCTCTCTAGATGACAGAACCCATAATATAACCATTTTGTGAGATCTGGTGGGATTGGTGTTTGCAATCAAAAAAGATAGTCCCTCATTTAACCTGGTCTTCGTATGGAGGTCTGGGTGGAGGCCTTATTTAAAATGTTCAGATTCCAAGTCCTCTGCTTATGTTCAGCTAAGATTCTACCAAAGCAGATAGTGTGGATGGTAAAATCATAATATGCCAAATCATAATTAATTTTCTTAGCTTGGAAGATAATCTATCTAGCCAGGTGAGATGAGCTAAGGAAGTTCTCTAGTTCACCCAGAATCTAAGATAATAACCTTAATCAGGCCCCAAAGGAAATGCAGCTTAATTCACATTCTTAAGGCATTGGAAGATGAACAAGGAACTTGTAGTAACATTTTCAAGACTTTGATTGCATTGCTTCGAAACTAGGATACTCCTTATAAATACCCAGCTGAGCACCAGACC
>JARGCV010000081.1:6487500-6705000 GCA_034064705.1 Bothrops alternatus | reverse complement strand
CCCCACCCAAACAGAACACTCCCCCAGCCAATCAGAACACAGCCAACCCCCCAGCCAATCAGAGCACAGCCAAGCCCCTAACCAATCAGAACATAGCCAAGCTCCCAGCCAATCAGTTCAAACCCCCACTGGCAGTTAAAAGGAAAAACAGCTTAGACCACACATTGCTCCTAGAAGCAGAAGCCAAAAGCACCAGCCTGAAGATGATGAATGAGATTTCATCGAAACGTTGCCAAGACACTTCAAATTCTACGCGGGAGAAAACCCGAAGAACCAAAGACCTACATACAAACACCCGCGAAAACCTCAGAAAACAAATATATATATATATATATATATATATATATATATATATATATATATATATATATATATATATATATGTGTGTGTGTGTGTGTGTGTGTGTGTGTGTGTGTGTGTGTGTGTGTGTGTGTGTGTGTGTGTCTGTGTGTGTCTCTGTCTGTGTGTCTGTGTGTGTCTCTGTGTGTGTGTGTTTGTGTGTCTGTGTGTGTGTGTGTCTGTGTGTGTGTGTGTGTCAAGTGGTTATTTTTTAGATTGCACCCTGTAAACCCAAATATGGGAGGAAGAAATCATTCTTTCCTTTGCTTGTTTCAGCTCAACCCAGAGCCATCTGCAAGCACAAATATATATATGTTTTTAAAATTGTTAACAAAGAACTCACCCTGACTGAAGAGAGTTAAATAACTCGAAATAGCTATCTCAGAAATCCCTTATTTATTTGTTAACAATTTTAAAAACATATATATATATTTGTGCATGCAGATGGCTCTGGGTTGAGCTGAAACAAGCAAAGGAAAGAATGATTTCTTCCTTCCATATTTGGGTTTACAGGGTGCAATCTAAAAAATAACGACTTGACACACATATTCACTCCCTGACTTTTAACAAAGCGGGAGAGAGCCTGTGGCTTGAGGCTAAAGCTTCTGCCTAGCATGCAGACTGCCCAGGTTCGAATCCCGGAAAGGGTGAGTTCTGACTGAAGAGAGTTAAATAACTCGAAATAGCTATCTCAGAAATCCCTTATTTCTTTGTTAACAATTTTAAAAACATATATATATTTGTGCTTGCAGATGGCTCTGGGTTGAGCTGAAACAAGCAAAGGAAAGAATGATTTCTTCCTCCCATATTTGGGTTTACAGGGTACAATCTAAAAAATAACCACTTGACACACATATTCACTCCCTTACTGTTAACAAAGCGGGAGAGAGCCTGTGGCTTGAGGCTAAAGCTTCTGCCTAGCATGCAGACTGCCCAGGTTCGAATCCCGGAAAGGTTGAGTTCTGACTGAAGAGAGTTAAATAACTCGAAATAGCTATCTCAGAAATCCCTTATTTCTTTGTTAACAATTTTAAAAACATATATATATATTTGTGCTTGCAGATGGCTCTGGGTTGAGCTGAAACAAGGAAAGGAAAGAATGATTTCTTCCTCCCATATTTGGGTTTACAGGGTGCAATCTAAAAAATAACCACTTGACACACATATTCACTCCCTGACTGTTAACAAAGCGGGAGAGAGCCTGTGGCTTGAGGCTAAAGCTTCTGCCTAGCATGCAGACTGCCCAGGTTCTAATCCCGGAAAGGGTGAGTTCTGACTGAAGAGACTTAAATAACTCGAAATAGCTATCTCAGAAATCCCTTATTTCTTTGTTAACAATTTTAAAAACATATATATATATATATATTTGTGCTTGCAGATGGCTCTGGGTTGAGCTGAAACAAGCAAAGGAAAGAATGATTTCTTCCTCCCATATTTGGGTTTACAGGGTGCAATCTAAAAAATAACCACTTGACACACATATTCACTCCCTGACGGTTAACAAAGCGGGAGAGAGCCTGTGGCTTGAGGCTAAAGCTTCTGCCTAGCATGCAGACTGCCCAGGTTCCAATCCCGGAAAGGGTGAGTTCTGACTGAAGAGAGTTAAATAACTCGAAATAGCTATCTCAGAAATCCCTTATTTCTTTGTTAACAGAAAAATCAAGCTTTGTTGTGTTACTAAAGAAAGGGCAGCTGCTCCATGTCCAGACCACAGGCCAGCAAGCTCTGTCCTTCTGGCTATTCATACAGCTGGACGCTGAAACTGTTCTCACTTGTACACACTATCATACTTTATTTGTAGTGCATGAAGCTGCAATCAATCAAAAGAATGATCATAAAAGCAATCTAGGGATATAAAAAAAAGATTGAGGAAAGTAGCATTAGGAGGATAGACTAGGAATGAATCATTTATCTTGTAAGCGACAGAAATTCCACAATGTTCAGATATAATATTTTTATACCTTGGACTTGAATTTTGTTTAAAATAGAGCCTTGAATAATAAACCAAATAATTTGAGCTGTTTGTTTATCATGCATGCATGAAGTTGCCTGGGGCACTTACTGGCAGTATTAAATAGCTGTTTTTGATGATAATATGTAGCATCCTTCAAAGAAACTTATTTATATTTATGTTACATATGGACATATTCTGTGTTTTGCCATGATTCCTAGTAAGGCTGTGTCCTCAGCACGTCATATTTGATTTAGGACATCTAAAACACAGTTATTGTAGAATAAAAAGCAGAATATAAATAAAATTACCATTATCAATATTTCAGAAATGTGACAATGATTAATAGTTCTTTTAAAAGTAACAATTTCCTTCATCTCTTGATGATTACATGGACATATCCATGCACTGCTCCATAAGGTATTTCCATATTGTTGGCAAAAACAAACATGAGCATTTCTATGTATCTTGTCTTTGATAAAATATAAAAGTGGTTATGCAGCATCATAAACATTCTGCTCCTAATGTGAAATTGCACTTTACTTTCTTGGATCCAGAGTGAGAAGACAGAGTACCAGAGATTAGCCAAGAATATTTTGGTAGAAGAATCCTTTCAATTCAAAACAGACCTACTTTACTATTCCTAGATTTTATTATTTCATGAAGCACTTATGAGTGATATATAACCTGTTCTCCATTTTCTGTACCCTAACTACCACTTTTATTGCTTTTTAAAAAAATATGCACTTATTTCTCTATTTATACTATTTATATATCATTATATTTTAATAAATATTCCTAGTGGTCATCATAATAATTATCCTACAGAAATAAAATACTACACACAAATTAATTTTTTAAAGTAGAAATTTCCAGCCGTGAACATAATCAAACTACAAAGATTGTAACAGATCCTTACAAGATATGACAGTTTATAAAAATAGGAAATAAAATTGCCCTTCTCTTAGATCTGTCAGTCATCATCATAATCAACGTAGATTCTATCAATTCAATATTTAAAGTCTCTCAATGAGCTCAGTGTAAATAATTTTTTTAAACAATACCAGCTCTAATTTCAACTGAAAATAAATATCTCCTTTATTCAACTGTTCACTTACTGAAAAATGGAATATTACTATTCCCCTTAGATTAAATTAGCCAGAATGGAGCACTGGAGACAGTTAGGTGCTAAACCTAAGGTATTATCTGTCAAAATGGCACTATACAAGTGTAAAATGTTCCTGACGTGTATCTGCTATCATATCAGCTATTTCTGAGGCAACCACAGCTTTTCAATTGTCTGTAATTTTTAAATTTCACTTGCCGCTCCATACAGAGTATACTGCAATAGTCATCATAACATTTATATTTATCAATCTATACCAATTTGTTTTTATATTTACCAACATTTATATTGTTGGTAAGTCATTGAAAGGATTTTTATGAGATTCTTAAAAAGAAGCGTTATTGAATTTTACTTTATTTAATGTTATAGAACTAGCAGGTAAAATATGAAGAATTGAGCAAGATAGATTGTATGATCAATGGCATAAAAATTAAAATGCTTTAGATTTTCAGGAACACATCCAAATCCAGCAGTATGACTTGTTAAACATTATTATACCTTTTTTTAAAAAGCTATCTGCTGTTCTTGCAACATTCCACACCCACTTATGCTCCTTGGTAATTAGTCTGTCATGAAGGGCATGAATCATTTGTCATTATTTTTCTAGTATTTCTATCCAGAGCTTTTAATTCTGCTTGAATCCAGTAATTATTGTTCATGGCATCATGAGTTTGTCAATGCTGATGGTGTTCAAGTAATGCTTCAGTTGTTTTGGGACTGCACCAAGGTCCCTATGACTATTGCTACTACCTTTGCTTTATTTTGGCAAAATCATTCTATTTCTATTTTTAGATTTTTATGTTTTGCTATATTCTCCAGTTCTTATTCTTCTATTCTGCTGTCTCTATGTACTGCTATATCCACTATCCAGATTTTTTTTTAATCTTTCTTATCAACAATTGTCTGGGGTGTTATGTGGCAGGTGCCTGTCAGTTTGAATTCTAACCTCCCAAAGCACTTTAGTTTCTTCATTTTCTATTACTTTCTATATGTTGTGGTTCCCATCAGTTGAAGACAAGTGGTATTTCTTGCAGATCTTCCAATGTACCATTGTTGCTACTTTGTCATGGCATTTTTTTATTGTCAGTCTGTGTGATTTTCTTGTAGCAGCTAACCAGGTGGTCCACTTCAGCTTTGTTGCAGAGATGGTACTTTTTGTTTGTTGCTGTCATCTCAGTCAGATTTGTTCTTAAGCTTGGCCTTAGGTAGCCAGAATTAGCCCCCTGTTTTTTTGTTTTTTTTTAATTTTTCTGCTCTTAGCCATTGCCAGGTCTTCTTATTGTCTGCTGTGCCTGTTATTTTTTTTTAATGTACTGGGCAGTAATACTTTATATTCTTCATTTGGTCTTTCTTTTTCTTCTTCATTTGGTCTTTCTTTTTCTTCTTCATTTGGTCTTTCTTGTAGGCCAGTTTGTTCTTTCTAGTATTCAGTAAGCCTTCCTGGTATACCAACTTCAGTGTATCTTCTTCTCTGTCCTTCAGATAGCCTTCCAATGCTCCCTTTTCTTCTTCATCTATCTGATGTATTTGTAACATTCCATGCCCATCTACTTTCCTTGGTAAATAGAGGCTGTCAACATCACTTTGAGGATGAAGTATTTAATTCATTGTTATTATTTTTCTTACCTTCCAATCCAAGGCTTTTAGTTCTGAGTACCAGTTGTGTATCTACTGGAATTTTCCAGATGTTAATTGCCTTCAGGATATTTTCTCCACTGAGTTTTGATTTTAAGGTACTTTTCATTCTCTTGATGTATTCACTTCTAACCTTTTTCTTGACTTCAGTATGTTGATATTGTCATCTTGAAGGATGCCCAGGTATTTGTAATAATCGTCTTCACTCAGGCTCTTGATGCTATTTTCATAGAGCATCTTGATCCTTCGGTTTTTATTATTTTTCCCCATTTGATAATACGCATGGCACATTTGTACAGTCCAAACCTCATTGCAATATCTTGGCTGTATATACAAAGTAATTATTATTATTATAAACACAACAATGTGAAATCACAGCTGTGAGTTCTTTAGCTGATATTGGCTTTCATATGCACTGATTCCTTCCCAGAAACCTAGGATATCATAATTGATTGTTGTAGTACATATGCAGATCCAAATTTTGAAATTGACAGATGGTGATTTTGTTAGTGCACAGACATTCTAAGCAGCACCCAAGTTTGTTTTGTATGACACCCTTTATTATTATTAGATAATAATTTACCCTACCTTTTAAAATAAATATAGATATAGATGATATAGATATATAGATATAGATATAGGTACAGATATATTTGATTAACTCAAGACCTAAGTGAAAGGAAGTAATGTTCAAAATCAAAACTGCTCTTTATGAAGAAAATGAATGAGCTGGTCTAAGCATAGAAGCTCTGGATCCTGCAATTTTTGATTGGATGTCCATGCCTGATGCAAAGGTTAACTAACTATCACAGAACTATAACTATAACAAGTAGTTGCTCAGTTATATATGTTCCTGGGGACAGCACTGCTATTGCCATTTGCAAACTGCATAATATTGTGAGAGTTAAGCTTCTCTATGGTGAACTTACTAATAAGTGAGAGATAGTGAAAAGAGAAAGCTAGCATTTGGAATGGGACAAATAAACCAGAGTAACAGCAGAGATGTACTTTGTATGTTCAGTAATGCATGGGCATTAAAGACAATACAAAACATAGTGAGCTTGCCTCAATCGCATATGCTTTATATCACATAATTTAAGAACATTGATAATAATATCACATTTACTATGGAGAAATTATTGTTTTTACATAGCTCCTTTCTGCATGCACACAAGTCATTGAATACTTCTTTCTTTGCTTGCCTGTTTAATATAAAATTAATGTATCTAGACACAATAGCCTTAATTGTTAAACCATTGTTCTTGTATGCATGTCACGATTACTCATTCATGACTTATATCTTTCCAGAATTGTAATCTTCAGTATATTAATGGATGGTGTATAATTCATAAACTAAATGTCTCCATAAACTATAGTATTGCCACGGACACTGATAATGCGTGTGTTTACAACTTTCCCCATTTAAAGTGGGATGCAGGGTCAAAATTGTTAGAGTAATTATCAGCTTGATTGACATACACACTTGTCAACAGCTAAATGTCTTGCATTACAAAGTGTTCTATTTCCTGACATAGGAAATTCCTATGTACCCCTATCTATAGCCCTTATCATTGTAAACCATTCCTTGCCAATGGTAAAATGTATACATATGCTAATAAATAATCTCTATAAGGTTATAAAAGACTTGGTTACCCAGTTTCTAGTAACGTTTGCCCTTAAGAGCAGGAGACCAGTAACTCACTTATTGTTTTGTTCCAGTACACACACACACACACACACACACACACAGAGAGAGAGAGAGAGAGAGAGAGAGAGAGAGAGAGAGAGAGAGAGAGAGAGAGAGAGAATGTTTATTTCACACAACTAAGCCTGTAGTCATTCTCCAGGTGACTAGTCTTCCCTAGGTGAGCAGTCTTTTAAAAGTCCAAACAGCTTGGATGTAACAAAAGCAATGGGGGCCACAGTCTCTTCTATAACTAAAGCATGGGAATGGCACCAGTGAAATAACAGCCCCTTAATGCTTAGGGTTCAAGGCGCAGCCAAGGCAAACACAATTTCAAAGGATTCAAGGCACAATAGGTTCAAAGCAACACAACTCCAGCAGTTTCCAGGCACTACATGTTCTCAATGAGTTTAAGGCACAACAAAGGCAACTTGGCTTTGATGGGTTCAAGGCATGACAACAGCAACATGACTCCAGCAGGTTCAAGTCATGATGAAGTCACATTGGTTCAAGGCACAATAAAAGCAACATGGTCTCTATGAGTTCAAGGTGACAAATCAAGAGTATTCATGAATGGATAGATTATGAACAGTTGTCTCCAACAACTCCCAGGTTACAAACACCAAAGTAAATAAGTGCCAACCAGCGCACTTCATTAGGAGGGTCAAGGCTGACTCTTTGCAAATAGCTTCTCCAACCTCTGTTGAGCATCCCTCCATCGAGCTCTTCATGACTTTGGATTGAGTGATGGTGGCAACTCCTCTTCTTCTCTGTTGACCTGCTGTAGCTGTGCCTTCTGTCTAGTCTGTATTGCTGGCTGGTCATCTGTGCTAGCTGGCTGAAGCTGCCTGCTGCCCACAGCCAGCTATTTATCTGACCACTCTCTCATGGATTCCCCCAATATTCCTGGCACATCTTCACCTCAGTCATTCTGCCACAGAATCTTCCACATGCCCCTGGTTCTCCCCATTGTCCCAGTCAGACATCCCTGGAGCTGGTTCTTCCTCATCATCCAAGCTAGGGTCCAAGAGAACCACCACACTTATTTTAATCAGTTGTAGGCTCTTCAACAATTGTAGGTGTGTTCTTAGGTATGTTGTTCTACCACAGTAAAGAATGGACTATATAATATGTTAATCACCAAAATAATAAGTTTCATTTATGACTTTTACAAAGTAATAAACACATAGAAGAAAGAGACGCTTTGCAGAGAACTGTTCAATTTATCATATCTGTTTATTTGGAAACTTTTGTTTTTAATTTTATTGCTTATGAACTTCCAAGTCTGGGATTGGGCAGCATAGTCAAGCTAAGAAATAAACAGATGAATAGATTGTGGGATTGCTTAAGCAATCCCTTCTTGCTTTGCCTGAAATGTACCAAGAAAAAAAAGAAAGCAATTTGATCAAAAACCTAGGAGTTATCCATCTCGTCAACGATTAGTTAACTTCATTTTTTAATAAAGAAAAAAAGAAAAGAAGAAAAGAAAAACAGCAGCACTTGATTTTCCCTATCTACAATTTAGTAAGTGGCATACAGTTGGCTTATCAGACCCCAATTTCTAAATGCCAGGAAAATACTCTCCCACTTTGACAAGTTTATTTGTTATGAATTTCAAGTCATAGAAAACGAATGAACAGAAAATGTGAGCACTTCACTGAGTTAGAGAACTGTGACAAGTACCTGGTTGCAAAAAATTATCCAGCTTTCTTTCCAGAACCAGAGCTCAGATAACTTGGGATGGATCACCATCTGAGAATTTTTAAAATTCTTTTATTGGCCCGATGTGAGCAAAACTGATTGGGAATTTTCAGCAGTCTTTTTTTTTAATATACAGCAAAAATGATTCCAAGATGAAAATGCAGATGACTGTACTACATTGGCATTTTGTCAAATATACACAGTGTGGGGAGAGAAAGAGAGCGGTTTACATATACTAAAACACAGTAGCATGTTTCAAAAAGTCATCTGCTCAGAAATGGTTTTAATGCAATATTGATCCAGTTCTAAATTCCATTATGATAAGCCTATTTATCATTTCACTGTGGTTCTTCTTGATACAACTATAAAGGTGGGCCTGTGTCCCAAAAATGGACAATTCCAGTGGAAAATGAATTGTACTATTCACTTCTAGAGTGATGGCCAGTACTGAGCTTAGGAAAGTACTTGTTAAACACATCATACCAGATTTAAGTAAAATATGTAGACTTAGGGTAGCCTTTTCCTTATCCTGCATTTCTAAACAGCTGACCAACTCACTGGATTGCTCTATTCTGATGAACTAGTTGATGCAATGTTCTTATTGGATTGCTGTCATAAAAGAAGGCATACATACCCCTAGACTGAACTTATTCCCAACTGGGGACAAAGATGGTTATGCTTCAAACTACAGGTTTGATTCCATAGAAAAGAGTTACAATTTGTTAGTTGTTGATGAGGAGGCACATATGGTATGATGAATTGATCAGTGTTATGTATTTTGTTTGCATCAAAATAATGTAAACCGTAGTATTCGAAATCTAAGGTTAACTTCCTTATGTATATTGAAGACTGCTATAATTGTTTCTTCAAAAATAGTTATTTTTTCTAACTTGAAGCTATTCAACATTATAAAAACACACATGGACACACTGAAAAATTCAGGACAAACAAAACAGATTTGTACAAAGAGAAAAAAAAATAAGGGTTGGAGAGTCTTACTGCTGTTTTATGTGTGTGTCTGTGTGTGCACGTGCAACACAATGTTTCTTATATATGTTTCTCAACCTTGCTCCCTTTGTGATTTCCGTTCTCTGTCTAAAATGTGCATAACAATTAAGAGCATCTGCGATGTCAGGAAACAGAAATAATAGGAAAAGGAGTTTTATTTTTAAACTTTTTTGAGTTCTAAACAAGTATTGATTCATCCATCCCCAACAGCTGACTAGTTTTTATAGAAATTTGATGCTGGATTTTAGTTAGTTATGTTTATGTTGAAGAATATGTGTGTATGTATGTGTGTGTGTCTGTGTGGTGCACATGTGTGAAAGAGCAGCAAAGAAGAAAAATATAAGTTATAATGAAAAAGGCAGAGGGAAAGTGTGGTGTTTCTATATATGTGTATCTCAAAACAGACTTTGCTTTTGAATGTAAAATTCTGAAGGTCTAGAATTTTTCTTAGTAGTTTGAATATTTTTAATGTAAGTAGAATTGGAAAGCTTTTTGTGTAAATGAAGATTTGAGCCACCCAGACTTGTGGCAGAGGGAATGAATATCTGTTTAAAGGAAAACAAGACCAGCTGGTGCTAATGCCTAGTCTTTTTTTTTTTTTTTACTTTTTCTTTGCCCTGTGTGCTGACGGTGCAGAGACAAGAAATACAAATTGTGAGCAGCAAAAGACTCGGCACTGGCTCCAGTATCAGTCCACCAGCTGCCACTTCATTGTGCATTGTGTCCATTTCCACGGTGTAGCTTCTAATTCAGTTTTACAGTCAGGAAAGAAAAGGAAGCAATCACGACAACATCCATCACCAACCATCATGATAAATAACCTGTTGTTTGGTTCACATATTTAACCCAGTCAAGAAGCTTGAACGGAAAAGGAACTGACAGCGGTTGAGACATATATACACAATGTAGAAGAAGAAAAAAGTCTTAAAATGCACCATCCCTGCCTTTAATATGGAAAACTTTCAAAATAATGGTAGTAAGTACAACTATGGCCATTTTAAAATTGGATTTTATTGAATTCTGTTTTCTAGCCCACTGCTAGAACTTCTTTTTAATTTACAGGTTTTGACTGCATGATAAGGTTCCATAGTAAGAGAAGATTTCAGATGGACAGAGCACAGAAGAATAAGAACAATTATTCAATTTCCTAGTAAAAATAAATGTAAGGATGTAATTATCATTCTTCTGAAAATCCATACTACAAAATGAATAATTGTTTTATAAAGAACATTCTTATATTACACAACAGCGAACTTGGGTATGAAATCAACAAAATATATGTTTGATAGATCCATCAATCTATTCCAGTTCTCCACTAAGAAAGCATGTAGATAATTACATGCTATATTTTAGGACTTTTAAAAAAATGTTTATCTAACCATCTTGCCCCACCCTATCATCTGTTTGAATCAGATAGAGGCAAAAAAGCTGAGAAGAACATAACATTCACCATTCATTTGAAAAACAAGCAAGTGTTTTTTTCTCTCCCAGGTTGTAACATCTGGCAGGAACATTATTGTATTTACCACCATTATTTTATTCAGTTTCAAAACTCTACTGTGAGATATGAATAGGAAGTTGGGTTGAAGGTGGAGACTTCCGCAGTATCACCCAGTGACTCTATGACTCAGCAAGGATTTGAGCTCAGCATTGCATTTTCCTGAGTTTTCTGTTGTAGCACA
The DNA here is from genome assembly GCA_034064705.1 of Bothrops alternatus. NCBI lineage: Eukaryota > Metazoa > Chordata > Lepidosauria > Squamata > Viperidae > Bothrops > Bothrops alternatus. Next base: position 6,693,873 of record JARGCV010000081.1, on the reverse strand, counting down.
GAGTTGTATTAAACCTTTGAACTTCAGTTTCTGGGTCAGAATATAGGTTAATTTTTCGTATGTAACATGCAGCACCATTTCCTCTTCTTTCTCCATATTCTTTTTTTTATAAAAGTTTTATTGTTTTTTTCCATTTTTTACAGATGGTGGTCAGAATATCAAATCATTCAAGAACAAAATCATATACATATAGCTCAAATTAATTATAAACAATTTCCTCTCTATAAGGAATAATATTACTTATTAAAATTAATACAATTTTAGATAAAGTTCCATCAAACAAAAATCCTCAATCACCTTGCAATTATGATAATCTATATCCTGTTTTAAGCTTTACTAATTACAATTGTCATATTCCAGTTACATTTCAATAAACATCTAATTGGGATTTCAGGTATCCTTAATATTAGATCACTCATTAAGACTAATTTTTTCCCTATCACATGTAGCTCTTACAACATATTTTTCATATTTAAAATAACAATATAAATCCAACAAAATATCTGCATATTTGAAGGATCACTCAAATGAAAAATATATGCTGGACTGGAAAAAATGGATAGATTATATACAAGGGAGATATCAATCAAAGAAATTATATTTAGTATATAATTAAATATTTAGATGTTGGACTGGAAAGTATAGTTAAATTCTCTCAACTGTAATATGGTATTGGTATTATTTAAGTATGATATATGTTTTGCTTTTTGGGTTTAGAAAAAGTTGTATATGATTTTATTCAGTCATATCAATTGAAATATCGATTTTATTCAGTCATAATCGATTGTTATATCGATTCTTTGTTATATGTATAATTTTAAAATCAATAAAAAATTTTACAAAAAAAATCTTTTTAAGCCCTTTTATGAAGTTTACACCTTCAAATACTTATCAAGTATAATGTCAAGAAATTCCCTGCCTTCATTCATTATTAAATCAGATAGAAATTCTCTCTCTATTTCAAAATAATTATCATATTTAAAATAATAATGTAATTCCAAAATATACATATCTATTTTTAAAAACATGTTCTATCATTTCATCACTCTCCGTCTATAAAATCTTTTTAACCCCTAAACAAGTTTACTCCCTAATAATTATCAACTATAATAACAGTCAATTCTCATCCTTCTTTCGTTATTAAATCAGACAAAATCTCTGAAGCCTTTTTAACCCATCAAGTAATGTTTTATCTCACATTTAAACCTGATTCTAGCTTTCTTTCTATGTCAAGTTAATTCCCATAATAAAACTTTTCGATTATCAAACCTCAAACTTTGATTACAAAATTTTCTAACTAATTCAAACTGAACAAAATTTTCTTCTCTTCCTGCCAATATCATCCGAATATTGTATTGACTTTTATTCCATGTTATAATTATGAATAAGTTATCCGCTTTGTTGTATTTTCTGGAAAGTTGTATCTGAGTGTCAATCTTTGTTATTTTTGATATTTGAACTGAGTCAGTTACAGTTAGTTCTTGATCATCCAAGTTATCCATCCATTGTAGGTAACGTTGTGTAGAATTGATTGGATCAGTGGTTACCACCTTTTCTCCCAGTGTAGATTCATCATTGGGTTGTAAGCATAATATATCTGTCTCTTTAAAATATGTGTCTCAATGTGTGAAAGCCTGTTCAGAATTGCTCTGTTGTTCCTCTGGTGTTCCTTGTTCCATGGCTTGATTCATTATTGGAGAGTCAGTTGGAAGTTCCAAGATGGCATCTTTAGATTGTCTCCTAGATTTCCAATAAGTTTTGAAGTCTTCTGTCATTTCAAAAATTTTCTCCAATATTAAATCATAGTCAAGATGTAGAATGTTTTCTTCCATTTTGGTAGTAGACAAGCTACTACCAAAATTATATTTTAGAAAAGTCCACAAATATCTGCCTCTAATAGCAAGCTTCACCGCCTGAATGTCAGATTATCTTTTCTCTTTTACTATTGTATGAAATCCAATCCCTCTTCCAATCACAAAGATAGGTTTATAATGTCACTTTTGGCCACCAGGTGTCCTCCGTGGACTGAAAGATTTTTTTTTCCGCGTTGATAAAGTTAACAAAGAAAAAGGTTTTTTTTCAGTCTTATTTAAAAGTTTAACAAGAAAGGTATCTCCAAGATTATAAAGTTGATAGATACAAATAGCAATATCCTCTTTTTTCCCCCTTCTTTTCCCCCAAATATCCCCACAAAGAGAATCCAATGGTAGAAAAAACAACCAAAACAGACAAAGAGTTTTTTTCTTCTTCTTTTCTTTTAAGCTCTCTTTCTGATATAGGCAGCTGCCGCCTTCTTAGCAAAGGGAAATAGTCAGAGCTCTTTACAGGAAGAATCAGAGTAGCGAGAGAAAAAGGAGTCTCACCCGGATTCACCACAGTGGGTCTTCATGCTTAGTTGTTCTTTTGACTTGCGGTTGGTGCAGCTGGGTGATCGGCCATTTTACTGGCCGATCTTCTTCTCTGTCAGCCCTCAGAGTTCACTCGGCCAGCTGGGGGAGCTGCCAATCCTCCGCAGCCAAGCACAGCCTCCTCGACAGTAGTCGCACCCTCCAGGGCGACTTTCGACCCGCATAAGGGTCTACTGGCAGAGGGAAACTAGCTGCTGAGGAGACGAGTCTCCTCGTACAGCTAGAGGTGCTGCCTCTGAACTCTACATCCTATATTAATACTATCCTCTTTCTCCATATTCTTTATTGAACAAGCAGATAATTTTGTTTTAAAAACATATCAAAAAATATAAAAAGGTTTTTTTAAAAAAAGTTATATTGAAGATAGGACAACCATCCAAATTAAAAATTCAGCTCAACATGAACTGAATTGCACAGTAGTCACCCTGAAATGTTTTGTATTGGAAAATAAAATTGGATAAGGAAGGTGACTGGAAAGCCTGCTTGATAAAGAAATGAAGCACTGCAAGGAAGGCTATAGATCTCACTTTTTTTTCTATACAGGAATAGCCCTGGGCCTCTGCGCCTCTGTTTAAGTCATATCACTGTCTATATATATATTTTCTTTTGAAAAGCAAAGGCCAAATTTTGTGCTTCACCACTGAAGCATTTATTAGACAATGAATTTTGACTGAAATTCATGTTTATGTTTGAGAAAATGAAGCAATCATTGGATGAGTACAAGGCAGCCATCTACTGGACAAAGTATGCAACTATTTGAGGCAATGTTTTTCTAAAACAGACTATTTTTTGCTTGCAGATAAAACAGAAAAGAAAATGATGAGATATCACAGGGGACTTCCATTTGACCCACTTTTGCTACAGCATAAACAAGAACATTCAAAGAAAACATTTTGCTCTCCTTTGGCTATAATATCCTTTCTTCTTAATATCACCGTTGTATAGAATTCCTAAAAATGACATGCTGAATTAAAAATCTAATGTTACAGAATTTGTATGACAGTTCAGCTGCCTTTGACCCGTGTTCTTTTAGGCCATTGCTAACCTGCTAACCTTATCTGGTGACTAAATAAGAATGATTAAAAGTAGGTAGGAATGACATATAAAATTTGGAGAAATAAAACAATTTTATTTTTTCTTATGCATGTTATGTTCTCAGTAAAGTTTTTACATTGCAAGTTGTTTTCATTTGTGAGAAAATGTACACTGGAGAGGTAATCCAAGCAAGCTGGACTCATGAAGAACAGTTGAAATCACCAATATTAACCTATATTGTTGCAGCTACTGTTTTTAGGCTATAGTTAAAGAATGATGCTGTCACTGCTCTCTATTCCTTGTTTATTGGTCATATAGAATAGAGAATGGGATAAAGAATAAACAACCACACATCTTGGAAAAGAGCAAGAATGAAAAAGGCATCAAGAAAGAAGCGACAGGCTTGAATAGCAGCTGTATCATGTGCCTTGGAATATTTGAAGATAGAAAATATGCACTTTTTCCCAAAAATGTTAACCAGAAATACCTTTCATGAAGTAACAGATTCTGTTTATAAGAAAAGGCAATGATATCTTTGTTACTTAATTTGTTTTTCTTATTATTCTACATTTTGTGGCAGAAATGAATAGAAATAATATTAAGATCTTTTATAGTTTCTAAATTAACACTGATTTTGGACCCTGTGGCTAATTATTTTGAGCACTATACAATTTGAGTTTAGGTCTGGAAAGAGTTTCACTTGCTATTTCTATGCCCCAGGCAAAAAAATATTATTTGGGGGAACCCATAGTATTAAGGCCAAACACCAAATAGAAAAAAAAGATAAGGAATGACAGGAGGAATTGCACTTTAGTCTAAATACACTGACTTGGAAATAAGTCATATTGATTTTAATAGAACTTATTTTCAGCTCACTAGTGAGGCTAGCAGAATTTGAAGATTAAAAACTAGCTGTCCAAGTCCTATTCTAATGGCTGTCAACAGGTCAAATTTAGATTTAATCAGAATTTAGAATTAGTGCAAAACAATCTCCCTCTGCTATGAATCTATGATGCCCTGCCTTGTTTCTTTTTTTCGTTCAAATGTTTATCTCAGATATTAAAGAAAAAAAGGAACATATTGCTATAAAGGACATATTGATGCACAGTGAATCCAAAGTATGGTTTAGAAAATCATTTATTATAAGGTTCTTAAAAATCCAGTACACAAAAGAATTACTTTCCATAATCTTTCTTCTGCTGCAATCACCCTGACTTGTGAAGATATTGAATGTGATAAAGCTTCTAGGTTTGATTGGTGCCTGATGTTAACCTAATTGGAAACTTTCCCAAACCTTGTCCCAGCTGTGAAGTGTCTGCCTTTGCAACCATTGGTTGAAAAGTAGCAACCATTCATTTTTCTGGCTGGTAAGAAACTAGATGTCCAGCTGAAAGTATATGACATTCCTGCTTAGAAAGAAGACCACTGAAATAATCTTGTCTAGACATCTCAAATACCTAAAACCAACACTATACCTAGTACAATGACATGTAGGAATGACCTTTAGAGACGGGTAGTGGTGGTGTTCTATCCCAGCCTATTGCCGTCCTGGTTAAAGGCACAAGGACCAAACCCCTGCTGATACAATAGGCTGGAGACTTTAAAACAAAACAAACCCCTTTTAATATAGGTGACAAACCTGTCAAATAGTCCAAAACACAAACAGCAAAACTCAAGTCCAAAGGAAGAAAATAGTCCCCAAGAAAACGCGATGCAAACAGAAGAGAAGTCACAAGCAAGACGAACAGACCAGGATTCCAAGAAGCACTTTGCAAATGGTTGCCTTCAGCAACCAGCACCGCCCACACCTCCTCCCTTTATTCAGCAGTCCCAAGGCATTGCCTCTATTGCCTTTTACTCTGGAGTTGCCGTATTGACTGCTGCTGATTTACTCTCGCTAATTGATGACGTGTGCGAGCATCAATTAACAAGTCCATCAGGTGTGAGTCCTCTGAGTCTGACTCATTCTCCTCACACAGCTGAGCTTCATCAGGAACACAACTGGAGGGCCCAGGCTCTGCATCAAACCGTGAGTCCTGTAATTCATCCGAGCCTCCCTCTGCCCCTGATGGCCCTTCAAATGCCTCCTCCACCTCCTCCTCAGATTCCTCCGACTTAGCTGTTGTGAGCACAGGCTGGCACGGAATCACAACAGGTGGGAGAGATGGTGCCAAGCATAATGAAGCAGCATAATGGACAGAGAAAGAGGCACACCCCCCGTTCCCTGGCTGTTGAGGAGATGATGGGAGAATTATACTTTCAGACTTTCATAGTCATTCATTTGTAGAGTAAAATGCTGCTCTGGACATTTTTTATTAACATAATTAAATTTACACATTTACAAAGTACTTATAATGGTATGGTATGCTGATGGTAAACAGTCATTTACTAGAAGCCATAGTATGTGGCTTCCATCTTTTGTAGGCCTCCAGGTACCATTCTACCATTCATGTTCTCTCGCTCTCTCTCTTTCTCTCTCCTTCACTCTCCCTCCCTCCCTCTCCCTCCTCTCTCTCCCTCCTCTCTCTCCCTCTCTCTTCCCCCTCTTTCTCTCTCTCCTTCTCTCTCCCTCTCCCTCTCCCCCCTCTCTCTCTTTCTCCCCTTCTCTCTCTTTCTCTATTTTTTCCCTTAAGACAGGGGATATTTCCTAAAACAAGAATGAAATGGAATGCACTATTTATATTTACTCTCTAATTTTATAAACCATGGCTGCAAGTTTGGTAGCTTTAAATATCATATCACTATTAGGAGGAAGGAAATATATAATCTATCTTACCTGCAAGAAAATTTATTAAAACAGAAGTAATAGAAAAAGGACGCATATTTCTACAAAATGAGCAATATGACAATGCAGGTACCAACCATTTCCATTAGAAAAGAACAGAAACATTGAGCAGAGAATATTCATGCCTTTCTTCTTTCTATATAAACAGAAGCCAAAGCATTAAAAAAAGATTAGAGGGATTAGTCTACTAGAGTAAAATATTACTATAGGTTATAACTTCCAAATAGCATCAAATTTCTGTCCATTTGAAGATCTACAGCAAAAATATCTGTTGATGTCTTTTTTTCCTTAAGCAGTATAAGGGGTGCGAAGACAGAGGTAAATTATCATCATCATTAAGTCCTATAGAGAGCACCTTGGGTAGCAAGTGTTTTCCAGCTGTTTCAGTTGTTTGCAATGTATTCAGCATTGTCCCAAGGGACATTTATAATCTTAAGATCTTCCTTACGTGTTTGGCACCAACTTATCTGAGGCCAGCCTTGTCTCTTCTTTTCTCCAGGAGTCATCCAAATTGCAGGTAGTGCAATTTTTGGATGCGGGTCTTTAGGCATATATAAGATATGGCCAACAAGGCATATTCAGCATTCATTTACATTTTAGGTGATCTAAATCTGATCTTAAAATCCACTTGGACCAGGTAACTCTGTTCTGAGGTAACCCAGCCAATCCGAAGTCTGGATAGAGTGAGGAGGATTGAGTGTAGGGTTAACGCTTCTACCCTCTTAAAATAAAAACAAAATGCTAAAGAAACAGTAAAAGTGAAAGTTTGAGGTGATCTTGTAGTGATTGTAATGACCATGATTCTCATGGTCAGCAACAACAACATGAAGGTGTAGAACCACTAAATGATGGTGTTAGAGTAAAACTAAATGGCCATCCAATGGCTGATGGTAGATCAATAGTTAGTGCAAAATTTATAACACAAATTGCAACAGGGGTAAATATAGTAACTTATTTATTTATTTATTTATTTAGATGATTTACATGACTCTCAGTAATTCTGGGTAACTTACAGGCAATAAAAAATTATTAAAAAATATAAAAACAATAACTCCCCACCCCTCTTTTGATAGCAAAAAGTCCAAAACAATTCGGGTTACATAGAATTATACAAAGAACTTTAAAGATTCAGTTGAAATCAGAACTTGTTGAACTAATGGGTATATGGCTAGTAAAGAGTTATGGAAGACTGTTTTTATATATGGTAACTGATCTAAAGTTTATTATATGCATAAAAATGAAAATTTCTGAATTACCCACAATGGAGATATGGATGAGAAGAAGACAGAAGTAGCAGAGATAGCAACACTGACTTGTTTGTATTAGAGAAACAATAATAACTACATGTTTAGACTGGAAACCCCCTATGGACTTTTTTGCTGAAAAATTGAAAACATGACCTTGTGATTTATGGATTTGATTATTAGAAAAAGTAATTATGAAAGACATAAGTTATATTGTAACTTTTGAGAGACAGGATAAAATATAAATGTAATTGTAATTGTACACAGAAACTGCCTCTTTATAACTTTTTTTATAACTTTTTTCTTTCTCTTCTCTATTTCTTTGTACTTTTTTCACTTACTTTTCCCTTTACTTTCCTTACTTTATCTTTCAAACTTTCTACAGTTTTTATTATTTTAAAAATGTCTATGTGTGTAGTGAATAAAGTATGCAACACATAAATATTCTGCTGATTTTAGTTGATCATTTTGTAGCTTCTAACACTTTGCCTGTACATTGTTTCATCAGATTTGTTTGTCAGTAACTAATTCTTTGAGTTTTTGTAAATTTATATAAGTGATTGTATCTCTTCACCTTGTCTACTGGTGGTCTCTTTTTCAATTGCCCTTGATTTTTCCAAGTAACAAGGTTTTCTCCAGTGACTCTTGCCTTCACACTATGTATCCCAAACATTATCTTCTTATTATGTTTCAAGTTAGCAGATGCTTTTACTTCATCTACTTATTGAAATGTATTCTCCTTAGAGGCCCAAGCATTCTCAATAGTTTGCTACAGCATCACAATACAAAGCGATATTTTTTCCTTTGTTCATTTTTCCTGGTGATCCAGCTTTCATAGTCAATTGGTAAAGTCTGACTTTAATAATCTGTCACTTCATTGTAAATTTATGATCTCTATATTTTTGTCAAGGTTTTCCCTATTCTTTCCCTCAAGGAGCATTCATCTCTTTCTTTCTGGGTACAATCACAATCCATGTGAATCTAGGAAAGTCTGCTATTATTTCAACTTCTTCACTATGGGTTGCTTTGGGTTGGCATTTCCTTGTGACATAAGCTTGTTTTAACTTTGAGTAGCACATGAGAGTTTGCTTTTTCTCCTTTCATCTTCAGTTAAAAGATTTTTAAAGTCTTCTTCATTTCTACCCAGCAAAGTAGCTATTATCAGTGTATCTAAGGTTGTGACATTTCATTTTCTATTTCTTTTAATTTAACATTTCTATATCCTGTATATAAGTTAAATACATAAGGTGACAGCATATAGACTTCATGTATTCTTTATCAGTTTTGAATCATTAAAACAAATGTTGCTTCTTGATAATCATAAATTTCTTCAATATGCAGATGATGTAGCTTTATATTCGTGTTTAAGGGCTATCCAAATTTGATGTTGTCAATGTTTATATAATCATTGAGGCAAAATTCACCAGACTTCATTTTGGAAATTCTTTTATTTTGATATTATCCATTGTGATAGTAAGTATAATAGACTATCTTTGATTCTTTTAATTTCAATATGTAGATCTGCATTTTTCATTCCATATAGTTGAGATCTATATATTGAAAGTTACTATAATAACCTCTGAAATAAATTCAGTTGGCTCTCATTTTTGATATACAGTAAATTACTAGCTGAATGTTAATTTAGACACCTTGGTCAAACTGTTTGCATTATTACCATCATGTGTAGAGGTAAACACAACTTTCTGCAAACTTGAATGCTTATTTACATTTTTTTTACTTAACAGATTCAAATATATGAACCTGCTGGATGAACAGCTCCATAAAATAGAAACTTTGAAAAAGCTTTATAATATGCACAAATGTACATGTGGGATAGATCAATAAATGTTTAGAAGTCAAAGTACGCAATTGTGCCTCTCAAATTTATGAGTGCATAAAATATATGGGATACATATATATGGCAATTCCTGTTATAAAATGTAAATTTCCAATAATAATGACTTTAGCAAACAAAATACAGACTTTCAGGTGACTGGATATCATTTTGAAGGTCATTGTGACTTTTTCAATGGCCTTCAGGCTATACTTTAAAAGAATGCTTATTTTTGTTATTAACAGAATAAATTTTCTAGAAAAGATCAAAAAATAAATTTTCTAGAAAAGATCAAAACCAAAGACATATATATATATATATATATATGTCTTTGGTTCTTCGGGTTTTCTCCCACGTAGAATTTGAAGTGTATTGGCGACGTTTCGACGAAGTTTCATTCGTCATCTTCAGGCTGGTGCTTTCGGCTTCTGCTTCTAGGAGCAATGTGAGATTTTCTTTCCCATGTCACCTCACACGTAAAAAACTCATTCCAGTTCATAGAGATCATAAAGAAACAAAACTTACAGCCCAACGACCTACTCGTTAGCTTCGAGGTCATATCCCTCTTCACCCAAGTGCCAATCAAAGAAGCCTTAACAGCTATCCAAAACAAATATAATCCCCCCAAACACATCCTAGATCTGACCAACTACTGTCTACCCAACACATACTTCATCTATAACGGACAAAAATACAAACAAATAGAAGGAGCACCCATGGGATCACCCCTCTCACCTGTCATTGCAAACCTCTACATGGAACACTTTGAAACCCAAGCCCTCGAAAAATCTGATCACAAACCCAAACTCTGGCTCAGATACGTAGATGACACCTTCGTAATCTGGCCACATGGGAAAGAAAAACTGGACAACTTTCTCACACACCTCAACAGCCTACACCCCAAAATACAGTTCACCATGGAAACAGAAGGTAATAACCAACTTCCCTTCCTGGATGTCTTAGTCTACAAGAAATCCAATGGGTCCCTAGGACACACCATCTACCAGAAGAAAACACACACAAACCGCTATCTGCACGCACTCTCACACCACCACCCAGCACAGATCAACTCCGTAGCCAAGACACTCATCTCAAGAACCAAATGCCTAGCTGACGAACAACACCTAAAAACCGAACTACACACTCTCACTAATGTACTTACATCCAATGGATTCCAAAGAAATAAGATTTCCAACTTAATCCAAAAAGAAACTCCCACTAAAATCCAAGACAGAGAACAAGAAAACGGCAAAGCCCTCCTCCCATACATAAAAGGCACCACAGACAGGATCAGCAAGATCCTTCACAAACATAATATCAAAACAGCATTCTGCACAAACAGAAAAATATCCACCATCCTAAGAAACCCTAAAGACAAAATTGAATTAGAAAATCAAGGAGTATATGAAATCCCATGTACTGCCTGCTCCACCACATACATTGGACAAACCAACAGAAGAATAAGTGCACGCATTGAAGAACACAAAAACTCAATCAAAAAAGAGGAACCAACTTCTTCCCTGGTCCAACACCTCAAAGCCACAGGACATGAAATTGATTTCAAAAAGACCAGAACTATTGCCAAAACTGAACACTTTAATAACAGAATAATCAGAGAAGCCATCGAGATAGAAAAATGCCCACACAGCATGAACAAACGAGATGATACCTCCCGCCTACCAGCCATTTGGAAACCCGCCCTTATTGACAGACGAGTCCATAGCACGGGGAATGACACCAGACATACACTCACAAAAACCACACAGGATGTCACCACCACACATCCAGGCAAAAAGCAAACCCAAACCCACACTGATGAGGAGGCATGACCACAAACCAGAAGCCAGACCACAGCTGCATCATTAGCCACCTTAAACCCCTCCAATCCATACACGAAGCAAACTGACACCCACCATGAAGATGAGGCACGACCACGAATGCAAAGCCAAACAGCTATACAGTCCACCATCTCTAATCCCCTTGTAACACTGACTAACCTGAGCACAACAAAGCCCCCACCCAAACAGAACACTCCCCCAGCCAATCAGAGCACAGCCAACCCCCCCATCCAATCAGAGCACAGCCAAGCCCCTAACCAATCAGAACACACCTCCACCCAATCAGAACACAGCTGAGCTCCCAGCCAATCAGTTCAAACCCCCACTGGCAGTTAAAAGGAAGAAACAGCTAAAATCTCACATTGCTCCTAGAAGCAGAAGCCGAAAGCACCAGCCTGAAGATGACGAATGAGACTTCGTCGAAACGTCGCCAAGACACTTCAAATTCTACGTGGGAGAAAACCCGAAGAACCAAAGACCTACAAGGGTGCTTTTTCAAGGGTGCTTAAAAATAATTTTCAATTTGTCTATCTGACAAATTCTGCACTATTTTTCGATGTTATTTTTCTTAGAAAGAAAAAAAATCTATTATATAGGAAAAGATGGAATAATATATTCACAGTTAAGCTTCTAAGAAGACATGTAAAAGATTATTTTATTAAGCTTTGAGATCATAGGTGTAATTTATGGAATTACAAGCTGACTTGTAGCTTGTAGCTTTACAAATTGTCTTTGAGATGGAATTACAATCTGCAATTTCTGAAGGAATACTACATATTAGTAATGTGTTAGCATTACTAAAAATAAAGAGTTGTGCTATATTTAAAATGTGTCAAGATTATTACTTTCTAATTTGCAATTATTATTTCATTAATTATTTTATTTATTTATTTATTTATTTAATCAAATTTATATGCCGCCCTTCTCCTAGGACCGAGTACTTTCAGTACTTTCTGAAATAAAATATTTGCTTGTTAAAAAGTACTTTTCCATAAATACAAATTTCCATGAACACAATCTCACACAGAGAATAAAATCCTTAATTATAATATAAATTACAAAACAGAAAAGTGCCCATGGCATACATCTGTCCCCCAAAATAAATAAATAAATAATAAAATAAAATAAAAAATAAAAATAATAAATAAAATACTAATACTAATACTAATACTAATACTAATACTAATACTAATACTAATACTAATACTAATACTAATACTAATACTAATACTAATACTAATACTAATACTAATACTAATACTAATAATAATAATAATAATAATAATAATATCCATCCAGTTGATTTAACAGAATAACAGAGTTGGAAGGGACCTTGGAGGTTTTCTAGTCCAAAACACAGTTCAGACAGGAAGCCCTATTTCAGACAAATGGCTGTCCATTCTCTTCTTAAAACCTTCCAGTGTTGGAGCATTCACAGCTTCTGGAGGCAGGTTGTTCCACTGATTAATTGTTCCAACTGTCAGGAAGTTTCTCCTTAGTTTTAGGTTGCTTCTCTCCTTGATTAGTTTCCACCCGTTGCTCCTTGTCCTGCCTTCAGGAGCTTTGGAGAATAGCTTGACTCCCTCTTCTTTGGAACACTGCTATCATGCACCCCTCATCCATCTCTCCATTAAATTAGACATACCCAATTCCAGCAACCGTTCCTTATATGTTTTAGCCTCCAGTCCCCTAAATGCATGTGATGTTATAGAAATTAATGGATCTGCTTTTCCAGGATATTTATTATTCTTTTCTTTGTTGCTGAATATTGCTGATTAAAAACAATATGGAGATTTCACATTGTAAAATATTATAGTTTGTTGCATAGTCAGCCAGATGTTCGGACAGGATTTGGTACTTTTATCTGCCAATCAAGTACTACCCAAGGACATGGGAAAGATAGATATTGATGTTTGATATTTGATGGTGTTAGAGGTGTCGACACAGAATGTAAACTATTTTGAGTAAAGCTGCCTTTTGCAATTGACTGATGGTGAATTTGTCTTTACTGATGGTGTTCAACTGGTTACTATTATTATGGTGGGGGTTTGTCACACAGTCAGCCAGATGTTGGACTGGATTTGGCATTTTCCCACATATCGAGTCCTTCCCAAGGACCTAGGATAGGCTGATGTGAATGTTTGATAGCATTACAGTATTCTGTTCCAAGTAAAGCTGCTTTTTGCAATTGACTGATAGTGAATTTGTCAATATTGATGGTGTTCAAGTGGTGGTCCAGTTGTTTTGGGATTGCACCTAAGGTGCCTATTACTATTGGTACTACCTTTGCTTTCTTTGCCACAGTCATTCTATTTCTATCATCTCCAATTGGTATTATTATTGGTTTGTCAAAGAATCAGCCAGATGCTCAGACTCATTTGACATTTTTATCTATATATCAAATCCTTCCCAAGGACCTTGTATAGGCAGATATTGTTGTTTAGTAATATAAAATATATTGTTGCAGAATACGAATTTCTGCTAGTAAAGCTACCTTTTGAAACGGACTGATAGTAATGTGAAGCAAAAATAATACCAATAGTGATATATGCCTTGAGGGCAATCCCAAAATAACTGCAGCTCTACTTGAACACCATTGGCATTGACAAAATCTCTATTAAAATTTGCGAAAGTCAGATTTACTTGGAACAGCTTACAGACAAGTTTTCAAGATTATTTTATTGTAGCCTCTACCACTAAACTAGTGTTTCAATTAAACTCAAGGAGTCTATTTCCTGATCTGGTCAAACAGCTCAAACAAAGAGTTAACAGTATTGAGAACTATATCTAATTTTATCTTTATGAAGTAGAAAATCAGCAAAATATGTACCTTGGCAGTATAAGAAATCTGCTCTTTTTGTCCCCCCATCTGAGCCATATTACAAATAAATTTTAGCAGAAATTAGTTACAAATGAATTAGAATAGAAACAAATGCTTAAAAGAATGCTAATATTATATTAAAAATGGAGCCGTAAAGTCGACTGAAACCTTTAGATCAGTTTTATTACATGGGAAAAAAGTTATACTTGCTGAGAAAGAGACATAAAGTTTTATTTTGAAAGGATGAATGCATCCTCTCGTTCATAAATTAAAGCAAAAACTATGTATAAATTAGAACTCAAGCATCCCTTATCTCATTTGAAGCAGATGCCTCACATTTTCACATATGCTCTAGATCTATAAATTTCTGCCCAGAATTAAAAATGATTCCAAGCATGACATATGGAAAACATTAGAGGATCTGAGCAACGAGTCTACTTGCACATCTGCAACCTATAACATAGGAAATAGTCATTTACATTGAAATACCCAGTTCCTACCTGGCTATTTAATACAAAATCTCCAAGAATTACTTCTCTTCCTGTATAAATTGTCTTGCACAGGCACAAATTTGTTATTCCTTTAAATGGACATGAATAAGCTTTACACATCTGCAGGCTTTCCTGAGAGATAACTTGAGAAAAGAAGCCAGTGCCATTGACTGTCATCTTTTTCATTAGGTCAAGTTACATGTTTATGTTATTGCTTTAAAATTCTATGATGTAATCCAAAAGAACTCATACTTTTTTAATAATCTGATCCATAAAATACATATTACAGACAATATTTTACTCCTTTCTATTTTGCTTTAAGAAACTCATTCTAAAGCTCCTTTTCTTTTCTTTCCCACATAATAAGTTAAGGACTGTTTTTGTTTTGCTTTTTACACTTACAGAAATGTTGAAAGTGACGAGTAAAACATTATTGCACCTTAATATGAAGTCAAATTCTGCAAACACCAAGTGCAATTATTATAACATAGCAGATATTTCATATTTCATGTCTATATCTATGATTGGCATTTGTTTGTTCCTATGTATATTGCCTTGCAATATACAAGCAGAAAAATGGCACATATTTGGTTTAGTCTTTTCCAGGTAATGCTCGTAAAGCATTCTTAAAACTTGAAGTGCATCTTTCTGCCAATCAGTTTTAGCTGCTATAAGAGGCTGATGTTATATACCTGAATTCAATTCTTTTCTTTCTTTCTTTCTTTCTTTTTTTTTTTTTTGAATGTCTGGAATTGTTCAACTACAAAGCCACTCTTATTCGCTATTTGGTTTGGAACTTGAATATAATATGCATAGGTATTATTGAAGCAGTGAAAGTACTTCTGGCCCCCTTGAACATGCATCCATCATAACAACAACAACAAAAAGTTGGATCTTTCCTAGTTTCTCTTTGAAGTATCTCAGATATGATGGGAAGATTTTCAGACTCTCTGAGCAAACATGTGTCAAATGAATTTTTATTTGATGTGGATTTCTTAGATTGTTTACCCTTCAGAGGAAAATGATGCAATCCATCTGCATTTGTGTGACTGTTTATCTTTTTGAATTCCATATTTGATCCAAAGAAAAGCTGCTGTAAATGGAGTCTATTTTTATGGATTGAATAATACAGGTTGAAGTGTTTAACTCCCGAAACCAGACTCAGTTCTTGTTTATTTGTGCTTTTTTTTCTCGCAGCTGTGAATGCATATGGCACAAAAGTTATTTAATACTTTTGAAAACATTGTTCAGATTCATTCTGTGATATAGCAGAACCAGTTTTTCATTAATTTTGTTATTTGCTTCCGATGCAACTGAATGGTTTATCTCATTTCACCTTTTATGTTGTAGATTTCCAAGTTAGCTATTCTTGTTTCAGGAACTTTGTATTGTTGTGAGTGTCCCTAGACCAGCTTGGGAAGTATCAGAGGATGAGGATCAGCAGCCAGGCCCCTCTGGGTGTTTTCCCCTCCCGGCAGCCGAGGAAGAGCAGCCAGGCCCCTCTGGGTATTTTCCCCTCCCGGCAGCTGAGACAGACAGGGAGGAGATTTACAGGCAGTCTGGGTCAGATTCGCAAAGTGAGGGGTCAGATTTGGAGCAAGAAGATAGATGGCTTGATCCGAGATTCCGAAGGTTTGATAAGCGAAGGTGTCAGTTAAGTGGGAAAAGGAAGTAATGGGGGGAAGTGACGTATTGGAAACTATATTAGAAGGGGACAGAGAGACTACGCCTTTGTCACGAGCAACGTTAATCAAGGAGTAGCCTGATATCTGGAGCCGTGCGTTTGAATTCAGTCTTCTGATGTTTTGGAAATCTACGGGAGAATAATGAGGTCTTGGACAATGTGATAAAGAAAGAGTGAGTTAATTGGAAGGTGTGGAAGGAGCATGTTTTAATCTAAATGTAAATAAATGAGACTTGGCTGTTTCTGCCAGCAAAATGCCAGCAGCATGCTTTGAAGTGAATTCTTTTGAAATGTGTTAAATAAACCTCTTAAAGACATATTTATGTGGATTTTAATGAGCTGAGAGGGGCCAGACAGAACATGTATATACCCTGCATCCTGCATTATTTTTAAAATAATATTTTGTGCATACTAGCAAATGACTTGCTTTTCTTTGAGAGGTTTTGTCCTTTAAATTTACACTGAAGTTGTTTGCTTCTATTTTATTTTGGCTTTGTATCATACATTGATTGCTATGGCGTCATCTTTTATACTGATCCAACAAAAAACACTAATCAGAGGCAGGTTGTTCTGCAGACTCGGTTCCAAGAGCTGTGATATATACAGGTAGCAACACTAAACCATAGACATTGATCAGTACAGTAGGTTATACAGTATTTCTAATAGTTCTAATACATTATAGATCTATATATCCACATCAATCAATCAATCAGTCAGTAGGAGATCTTTTGTCTATAAGTTATTTTACACAAGGACAGTTTATTAGCCAGCATACTTGTTTTAGATTAGCCCCAAAATCTGGACAGGCAGAAATATGGCTGAAAGAGAGGTACATAGAGTAGAATTGCTAACATTGTTTTGTGTTTTTTTATAGTTTAAATCATACGCAGATGCATTTTGAGACCAATTGGTAGCAAACTGCAGTGTATATTACTGACAAGGTAGATTGGGCAACAATTTAAGAGACAGCTTGAGTGATTATATAAAAGCATCTGGGATCACCCAGGGAGTTGCATTAAAGTATTAATAAAAGCATTTTAGGGAAGGTCTTTTAGGAAGGAGAAAGTCGACATTAGAAAAGTATAAAGTGAACATTTATGAGGAACTAGCTCTTCAAAGTCTGCCTCATATATTAATTTAAAATAGTTGAGAATGTATTACCCCTTGTACACACATATCCTGTATGTATATTCTTATAGCCAATCATATTGTTATACCCACCCATTGGAACAAAATCCCCTGGAAACTTTCCCTGGCTTTGCTGGCTTTTTGTAAGATCTTAAAGACCTGGTTTTGCCACTGAGTTATGGTACAGAAGAGCCCATTTCTTGGTTATGTTACTTGACATCATTATTAGTGTTGATTAAGTTGGTGCTCAGCTTTTATTTATGTTATGTATAATTTTGAATATTGTTTTTATTCTGTTTTTAATTGTTAGCTGCTCAGAGTCATGTATGTGACATGAAGAACCATATACATTTAATAAATGACTATATTTAAACCTTTATTTAAATATACTGCTGCCACAGCCAGTCTGAAGAGAGGCATTTGGCAGGCTAAGGCAGATTATAAGAGGAAGATTGAAGATCAATTTCATAACAATGATGCAAGGCAGTTGTGGCAGGGGATTCAACAAATCACCAACTATAGACCCTATAACATCACTCCTGTTGACAGGGATGCTTTGTTGGCAGAGGAGCTGAATCATTTCTTTGCCGGCTTTGAAATGAGGCCATCAGAGGCAGCTGTACCACAGCCACTAGTCCAGCACAGCCCTCCTCTCACCGTGGAGGAGCATGAGGTGAGGAGTACCTTGAGAGCTGTGAACTCAAGGAAGGCTGCTGGACCTGACAGCATTTCTGGCCAGGTATTTAAAGACTGCACAGACCAGTTGGCTGGGGTCTTTACCAAGATTTTTAATTGGTTTCTATCCCAGTTCACTATTCCATCCTGTCTGAAGGCTTCTATGATTGTTCTACTACCAAAGAAGTCCTTTATTAATAGTCTCAGTGATTACAGACCAGTGGCACTCACTCCTATTATCATGAAGTGTTTTGAAAAACTGGTCCACAAACACATTGTGTCCTGCCTCCCATCCAGACTCAGCAGTCACCAGTTTGCATACAGAGCAAAAAGATCTATAGAGCATGCCATAACTATCACTCTTCATACTGGTCTGACTCATATGGAGCAGTGTGGGACCTAGATAGTGTGCACTGTGGACAGCACTTAATTTTGTTGTGAGATATACAATGACAATAAAGATATTGTTCTTTATTTTGGAGATGATAATAATATCAAGGAATTCTACATGTTTTTATAGTTCTATCTAGTTATAGCATGGAAAAAGCATAATTTCTGAGTTTCTGAGCATGTGTATATATGTATGTCTAGACAATAAATCTTAGCTTAGCTTAGCTTAGCTTAACTTCTTTAGTAAATAACACATGTTAACCAACAGAATATATATATTCCATACTCTGTAAAGAAAATACAGTATGGCAAACTCATATTTCTACAATTTTAAAATAAAATATTGTGCTGTCCTATATCTTAGTAGAGCTAATATATTGTAATTTCTGATACTAATAACTTATATGACTAAATTAGTATTATATAAAAGAAATATGTACATTTTTATTTGAGGATTGTTGAAGTTTTTGTGTTGACCTAGCTCTTATTTCATTCCTAGATTTGATATGAAAACACTGAGTTAGTCTTTCACTGAAGATATTTGTTTGGCTCCTGCTAATAATATACTGATAAAATTCTAGTGTCTACTTGACAATAAGATCAGCTTTTGTCAATTTAATCTAGATTCTCTTTTTATGTGAAAGGGAAGCAGACTCTGGATGGTGGGACTTAATTATATGAATGGTAATGAGGCTGAACATGCAGCAGATGTTCACGTGTCTTTACAAGCCAAATCCCACCAGCCAATTCCTTCCACAGAAACTTTGAGGAATGGCTTGGCACCCTGCAGATAGTTATAGAAACAGCCTCTGAGCCACGTGACACCTGTTAAATCTACTGTTCAAAAGAGAACAAAACTGCTTTGCCAGATAATGCAGAAGTTGTTTACTGTTGTTTGCCTTGAAAAAGGGTCTTCCTTTGCTATCTTATCATTGTTCTTTGCAATTCCTCTTTACAGCATTAGCTATGCAAGTGCTGTGGCGAAAGTGTGTCCGTGGTGTCACCCGGCCCCCATGAATCATGACAGAGACTGGAGCTTGTCTCATGGTGGAAGGCCCAGACAGAAACCAGGCACTCCTTTTTATTACACATCAAAGGTTTCTACCCCCAAATTGTCATCCCACTGATTTACAGCCAATCAACGTACACAAATAGTTAAACAATACACTGGAAAGCTCTGACGTTTTTCTCAGGAAACGAAACTCATTCCCTTCTTTCTCCACCGCCCTAGTACAGCTATCAGCTGACAGCCTGTAAGGGGGGGAAAGGGAAGCCCATCCAGACTGAGAAAGGATTTCTTAAAGGAGAAATGAACATTTATCGCAACAAAGTGCAATAAAAATATTTAATCCATTTAAAACAACATTTGAGTCTTTAAAAGCAACATTTCTATTCAGCACTGTTGTTAGCAAATTTCATGCAGAAAACTGAGCCATCGCAATGATACATATATGACTAGAGCCACTGAACCTTCTAATTCGGCGGTTCTCAACCTGTGGGTCACGACCCCATTTGGGGTCGAACGACCATTTCACGGGGGTCGCCAAGCACCGCAGTCCGCCTTTTTTTTTGGTCGGCCATTTTTTTTTGGTCGGCCATTTTTTCCTCTATCGTGATGCGGGCGTCGCACCGCGCATGCGCGATGCGCCCCATCATGCCGTGCATGCGCGATGCACCCCGTCGCGCCGTGCATGCATGATGCACCCTGTCGCGCATGCGCGATGCGGGCCGGGGTCGAGCCCCGGAAAAGGTTGAGAACCGCTGTTCTAATTAATCTTTTGTGTCACTCTTTGAGATCTACCCACTTTCTCTCTTTTCCATGTAACTGTTTCAACATATAACATTGCTCCCTTCAAGGCTTTATCATTTGTGATCACATTTTAATATATTATCATTGTGAGAGAAGAAGGGAAATTTTTCTACATTTGTGTAAATACGGAATTATGGAGGCATGTTATGTCCACTTGTATTTCACTTTTCCTCCCACTATTCTACAAGCAAGTCTAAATGAAAAGACTTATTTCCTATACCTGTTTTGAACCATTTCTCTTTTCTCCCAGACACCAAACACCAAATATAAATAAACATTTGCTATGGTCATTATATTGTAAACAAGATTTTATTTACTACTTTTTACTAGAAATAATAAGAACCCACACTAGAATTGTTTCTGTAGAAGAAACAGGTGTAAACTAAAATATGTAAATTTGTTTTTAATATCTCTGATTAGGGGTTCAATAGTTGGCACAAATGATATTGCTGAGCAATTAGCCTCCTTGCAGAGTCAAATTTCTTTATTTCTTCAATGAAATCCAGTAAGTTCATAGTTTTAATTTCCTGCCCATTTGTGCAATTATGCCAGGTTATTTACTCTGACTCATAAAATCCCAATAATTACATACACATTTCTGTTGCTGCCCAGTGCTGTGGGTATAAAGGTTAAGTTAATGTTAACCTGTATGCTTTTGTTTGGAGAATAGTGTAAGAAGATGAAGTGCAATTAAAATTATATTTATATATAAAACTGAACGTTATAGCAATAGGAGGTCATATTATTTCCAGACAAAGGAAATCTCTCTTCCCTTTCTCATTCATTT
Source organism: Bothrops alternatus (assembly GCA_034064705.1). Lineage (NCBI taxonomy): Eukaryota > Metazoa > Chordata > Lepidosauria > Squamata > Viperidae > Bothrops > Bothrops alternatus. Next base: position 6,672,943 of record JARGCV010000081.1, on the reverse strand, counting down.
TCTTTCTTACACATAGTTCGTTACTGACCAACTTTATACCAATCTTGGGCAGCACAAATGTACCAAATACAAATTTGTAAGATGAACAATACATTGAAAAACATAGGCAAACAAGGGCATCCATGTACCCTACTCTAGCAGTGGGAGAACAGTCAGCTCATCATAGTCTTCCAGAATGCCATTGGGATGACAGTTGGGATGACAGAGGGGCCTTATTCTGGAAGGCAGGGGCTGTAACAAAAAAGCCATGCCTTCTAAGGAATCTTGGAAGCAAGCAGTTTCAAAGAGCTGATAGGTGCTGAATGGATCCAGACGACAAATCAAGAAGGTCTGAGAGATCCACGTCATTAGACATGAGATGTATGGATCATGCCTTTAGGAAAATTATGGGTCAGCATCCTTGCCAAGAGAAAAAATGGAATGGGTTGTATAAGCACTATGGGATTGTAATGCATTTTCCTTTAAGGAAATTCTTCAGAAGGAAAATACAAACATTAAAAAAACCTCAAGACATTCAGATTTCAGCCCAGTTCAATGGTTGCTGTTGTATAAAGTTATGATTTTATCTTTTAGAACTGTTTATAGACAGATATAGAAATGGAATAATTTGTTCACTATATTCTTTATAGTTACAGATAGAATTTTATTAATGTTTTTAATAAAGGTAAAACTAACCTGAAGTAAGAAAAAGATAATAACTAAGTTACAGAATAAGAACTAATCTAAAGTAAGAAAAAGAAAAAAATCAAAGTAAAAGTAGAAAAATTGGACAAAGTAAATAAAAAATAGAAAAGAAAATATATATAAAGAAATAGTTTCTGATTTTCTTTATAGCACTTATAAGTGCAATTATAAATTTACTTTTTAGTCCATCATTAAAACATAAATCTCTTCTTTCTATGATCCATTCTGTCTAATCTTCAAGACCATAAATCGTAAGTTCATTATTTTCTGTTTTATACATAAGGTGTTTCTAGTCACCAAAAAGATTAACAGCCCCACGGTTGAGTGATTCCCTGGGCTCCCCTTGCAAGGTGATGTAGCCATTTTTAACTTCTTTTTGAACACCAATAGCATAGGGATTTGCCTCACTTCCAGAGGAAGAATATTCCATACAGAGAAGATGATGGCAGAAAAGGATCTCTTCAGTTTGAGTTCTTTAACTGATGGGGTTTTTAAATACCTTCCCTGCCTGGCCAGTTGGACAAGCTGATGTAATTCACTGAATATGTAGGTATCCTGTAGGTATCCTGGGCCCATTCACCAACTCTGCACCAAGCATTCCTCCATCGTGGTTAATGTCAATTCTTTCCGTCTTTGTATGTACAATAATCTTGCTGCAGATACAAAAATACAAAAATTATCATATACAAAAACAAAGTTATACATCAACTTTGATTTTTTTTGTACCATAAATATCCATGGGACCCAAATATCAAATTCTAACTCCAAAAGCCTTCTATTTCTCAGTAGCACCGTATCTTTCAACCAGAGCAAATAGCAAACTACAAAATATAATCTGAAATCAAGTAGACCCAATTTTCCTCTTTTCTTTCCATCTTGTAACATCTTATTTTTAATTTGTGATATTTCCCTTACCACACAAATTTAGATATATCTTTCTGACACTGTTTAAATGGTGCCTCAGTTGTTATAAAACTATTGTCTGAAGCAAAAACATCATTCCAGGCAAGACATTCATTTTTACCACAGAAATTCTCCACAGCAATGACAATTATAACTTATCCCATCTTAAGATGTCTTTTTAAACTTCATTCCATGTCTTAATATAATTACCTGCATGCTGTTGTTCAGAGAATACTAGCAAGGGCTTAACATACAGTTCATATTTGTCATAGTGATGCCCAGATATTTTACCTGCTTCTCAATAAAAGGCCTTAAAACCTGTTTTATTTATCAGCTCAGTTTGATCTGATTTCATTTTTTTGTTAACATCTTCACCTTCTGTTTATTAATTTTGAAACCTGCTAATGCATTAAATTCTTTAAATCTGCGCATTAATTTTCAATTCCATTTAGAGGATCTTCCAATACTAATGCCAAGTCATCTACAAAAGCCCTTACCTTATTTTTTAAAAAAATCTTTACTCCAACAATTCAATATTTCAAGAACCAAAATAAACAAGAGAGGAAACAGTGAGCATCCCTGTTTTATCCCCTTTTGTTTCTCACAGGGTTTTGTTAAATCTCCATTAACAATAATTTGTGCTTTCTGTGAAGTCCAACTTAATCTTGCCCGTTTTACCTAAGGAAGCCCAATTCAAATTGTTAAAGGCCTTCTCTGTATGTAAGAAAATCAATGTGGCTTGTTTTTCATTATGTTGTTCCAAATAGTCCAAACTATCCAATATGTTTCCAATATTATGCTTTAACAACTGTATTTTAACCTAAAAACCCACATTCATCATTATAGTTTATTAAATAATAATCAATAAGAAGAAAGAAAATATACATATTCTGGTCCCAGGATAAAATACCATGTTGAAATAGGGGGAAAACCAGCAGATAATTTCTTAAAATAGGAATTTATTTCTTTAGGCATTTTGGGTTATTAGCTCTATTAGAGGTTTTGCAGCTTTGCATATTGTTTCCAATAATAGTTTTTTTAAGAATATGTCAACTTTGAACTGTTCTGTACATTAGAGTTAAGTTTGAGAAATTGAATGTGAATGCTGCCTCTTTTTCCTTTTCGCCATGGCAGAGATGATAAAAATATTAGTATCCAGCAAAAATAACAACAATTTAGGTTTCCAGCAGGAGAATAAAAGAGGTGAAAGTAAAATAGAATAAAATGGGATGAAATAAAAGCAAAAGTGCTAGTTAAAAATTGGAATAAAAGAGGCTTGGAGGAAACTCAGATGCTGTCTCTTAACGCCATCTTTGGTAGATTTCTCCTTATGAATGAATTCTTGCAAAATTATTTTAGCCCAACAACTAGAATTATTGTGAACAATTGAACAATGTAGTCATTATTTAATAATGATGTTGGCCTATAGTTTCTTCTTAGTTAAATCGTCTCTTGTTAGATATTAGTGTTATATTGGCATCTTTACAACCCTCTGGCATCTTTTCTTCCAGTAAAATAGAGTTCATATTGTTTTGTAAAGACTGTAAAAGTTCATTTTCAAAACATTTATAGTAAGAATCCTGATACCAATACTTCATTTGGTAATTTCCTGAAGTCCATTCACTTAGAATAGCTAAGCTGTCCAGAGTGGAACTGGGTCATCTCATAATCTCTCCCTTATCCAGAAAGACTGTGCCAACCATAATTCATGATCTGGCTACTGATTACCACTTCAGTGACATTCCTGCTTTTTCAGGGATAAGCTCCCTTATTGCATTCTTTATGAAAATCATGGATATGAATTTTTGTAATTTGCTTTGGTCTAATTCATTGTATTACATTATTTTTATGTTGTTCTTTAATCTGTAAGTCACAAAGAGTTAATTGGAGTGAGATAAAAGTATTACAATTGTTTAGTTATGTAGCAAGAGAGAGAGAATTAGTTGTCCCCATCCCCTTTTTCTCTTTTTAAGCGACGACTCATGAGTAATTTTTCATTTATTTTAATTTTGCTTCTTTGAAATATACTTTCTATCTTACATTATATCCCTTGATCCATTTTATCTCCTTTTAGAGTAGCTGGCCTATGTTATCCATTTCCATTTCCTTTTTCTAACTGTTTTTCCCAGCCTTAATCTTGCTGGATCACATCTGTATGCTTCAACCAAGTTCTTATGTCTATTCTTGGCCCTAAATTATTACCTTCCTTTTCATACCAATAACTCCACATATATTATTTTCCAACTCTAAAATTCATTACTTTTTCTCACCGCTTAAGAGTGATCTCCTTCCTGTGTTAAAAATGTTTCCAATTATGATTTTGTTGTATTTTCTAATTTGCCCAATGTGATCCTATTTTTATCCTTTTTTATCACATTATCTAAGTACTATATAAATACTATGTGGCTCTGGACCATATAGTTGACAGTGGTAGCATTTCTAAACATTTCCTAAATAGTTACTGCCTATTTGATCTGGGCAACCAGTAGATTTCTGCTGAAATTTTGAGACTAAGATGTGTGTTTTAGTATTTATATTTATATTTAACATTCTTGTCCATAAATCAAGAATGCAAAATGCTGGACTGTCACTCATTGATAAAATCCTGTAATTAACTGATTGTGGAAACTGTTGTTTATGCTAAGCTGGTGCCAATATACATAATTTGAAAATTGAGATATACATTTAATATTTAGAACAACCCTTCAATAGTTGTGTATTCTAAAAGTTTTATGATTCATTAGTCTTCCGCATAAACCATTTACTGATTGAATTTTTCAATTGATAGATTATGAATTAATGTTGTTGCATTTTATAGCAACAAAATTTTCAATCTTTTTTAATTGCATATTCCTAATAAAAATTACAGAGCCAAGCAAATCTGCTTTCTATAAAGAAAATTAAACATATATCAAAACAGATTCCAAGCATAAAGTAGGAACATCTGTCTTAGGCTGGTGGTAAATGTACATTTTAAAAGACTTGATATTTGATATTATTTTACATATTTCCCCATGGAAATCAGCATAACTACAGCATCTTTTACATACAATAATCTGGCTCATATCATATAGATTGCTTTACCCTTTCTCAGAAGTCATACTAAATATCTCACTACTATTTTAGCACTCTGGAAGTCCCATTTAAAAAAGAAGGTCAGATACATTCCCACAAAACTTTAGATATGCTTAAAATCTTATACAGGCCACTGTTATAAAGCTAGAAAAAGCAGGTGTTATTTTAGTTTGCCCACACACACAAAAAGCTTTAATAAAAATTCATCCACCCATCCATCCATTCAAAAAAGAGACTAAATGGGGTGTAGTTAGGTTTATTTATTTATTTATTTATTTATTTATTTATTTATTTATTTATTTATTTATTTATTTATTTATTTATTTATTTATTTATTTATTTATTTATTTATTTATTTATTTATTTATTTATTTATTTATTTATTTATTTATAAAAATCATGTAATCATCCATACTGTACCAAATTCTGGCTGGCTTACAATTACCAATATGTCAGTAAAATTTACAGTAAAGAAAACATGACTGTGTGTTTTAATGCTTCAGAAAAGCAGCACATTTTTAGATAATATCATCAGTGTTATTTGAATTTGGGTTATGCTTCCTGTTATATACAGCAGCTTGTCTTGCCAGTTGGCAGGAATGTGGTTTTCTTTTGGTAGTTCAGCTACTGCAAAAAACAGGAAGCAAACTCTACACTCAGTAGTGCTGATGTTATTATCTAATTGGGTAATGAAACATCTGCAAGCAAACAATCAAACTCAGAGAGTACCATGGACTCCACAGTTCAACCCTGAGCTAAATATATTCTCTTCTATTGGATTTAATATTGGTAGATAATCTTTCCCCTTCTTTCTTTCTTTCTTTCTTTCTTTCTTTCTTTCTTTCTTTCTTTCTTTCTTTCTTTCTTTCTTTCTTTCTTTCTTTCTTTCTTCTTTTTCACAAAAGTGTTAGCATCAATCCAAAAAATGAAATATATTTTAAGAGGCAATCACAGATTTCTCACTTAATGTATCTATATATTTTTTAGTTATACTGCATACACTATATATGCCACCCCGGGTCTTTGGATAGGGGCAGCATATAAATGTGATTTAAATAAATAAATAAATAAATAAATAAATAAAATAAATAAATAAATAAATATTCATTTCATATGTTTCAGCTTTATAGTAATGAGCATGGAGTATTTTTATGTGTGTGGCCCAATCTGTCTATATATATATATATATATATATATATATATATATATATATATATATATATATATATATATATATATATATATATATATATATATATATATATATATATATATATATATATATATATATATATATATATATATATATATATATATATATATATATATATATAAATATATATAAATATATATTTCTGGATTTAACCAGAAATGTGAATATTAGACAGAGAAAGATAAGGAAGTGTTCAAATTCTTTGAAATCACTTCTTATTCATTTTGTAAGTAATAAAAATATACAAGAATTACTACATTTGTTAGATCTACTGGCATTAGCCACTTAAATTTTGTAACAAAATTTTAAGTGTTTATTTTTTTTGTAAAGTAAAGACATAAGAGTAATAAGTACAATAAATTATGAGTGTATAATTTATTTATTTTTTAAAAAGCCATTAAACCAATGGACAAAATATATAAAACTGCTGGAGAGCAAGTTAGAGAAAAAAATGTAGTATTGTAGTAAACTATTTTTTTCTTTAAAGGAGCTCATTATTCTTTGTTTGCTACCCAGTAAAATAAGATTGTAAACCAATTGATTCTTTTCTCTGGTTTAAGTGATTTACTGGTTTAAAATAGCCCAATTCATTAAATAATCCATTAAATATATCACTAAAATTATAACTGATAAAAATGAATGACTACATGATGTAAGAATGTAAGTATGGGCACAAACTAGTGTTCAAATAGCTACATAATTCTGAAATATTTTTACAGTTATCTGCAAGTATAACTGTTAGGCTATATTTCTAACTATAGTAATGCCAAAAAGATATGAACTATATTTTTCAAAGATCGTGGAGCACAGGGGAACTACCAGAGGACTGGAAAAGAGCTGATGTAGTTCCCATCCTCAAAAAAGGGGAAAAAATGGACCCAGAAAATTACAGACCTATCAGCTTGAACTCAATACCTGGGAAGATCCTGGAAAAGATAATCAAACAATGAATCAACGAACACCTAGAGGCAAACAAAGTCATTACTAAAAGCCAACGTGGGTTTGTCAAAAATAGATCATGCCAGACAAATTTTATTCCATTCTTTGACCAAGTGACAAAATTAGTGGATCAGAGGAATACTGTGGACATAATTTACTTGGACTTCAGTAAGGCATTTGATAAAATAGATCACAACCTATTACTTGATACTTAATAATAGACAGAATCACCACCAGATGTATCCGTAGTTGGCTGACCAGCCGTACTCAGCGAGTGGTCCTCAATGGAACCACATCTACATGGAGGGAAGAGTGTAGGAGGTGCCCCAGGGCTCTGTTCTGGGCCCAGTGCTCTTCAACATCTTCATCAACAATTTGGACGAAGGGATAGATGGGGAACTCATCAAATTTGCAGACAACACCAAGCTGGCAGGAATAGCCAACACTATAGAAGACTGGCTTAAGATACAGAAGGATCTGGACAGACTTGAACACTGGGCACTATCTAACAAAATGAAATTCAATGGTGAAAAAAAGCAAGGTTCTACATTTAGGCAAGAGAAACCAAATGCACAAGTACACATAGGTGGCACCTTGCTCAATAGTAGTAACTGTGAGAGGGACCTCGGAGTCCTAGTAGACAATCACCTAAATATGAGCCAGCAGTGTGCTGCAGCTGCCAAAAAGGCCAACACAGTGCTGGGCTGTATTAACAGAGGGATAGAATCAAGATCACGTGAAGTATTAATACCACTTTACAATGCCTTGGTAAGGCCACACTTGAAATACTGCATCCAGTTTTGGTACCACGATGTAAAAAAGATGTTGAGACTCTAGAAAGACTACAGGGAAGAGCAACAAAGATGATTAAGCGACTGGAGGCTAAAAAAATATAAGAAACGGTTGCTGGAATTGGGTATGTCTAGTTTAACGAAGAGAAGGACGAGGGAGGATATGATAGCAGTGTTCCAATATCTCAGGGGCTGCCACAAAGAAGAGGGAATCAAGCTATTTTCCAAAGCACCTGAAGGCAGGACAAGAAGCAACGGGTGGAAACTAATCAAGGAGAGAAGCAACCTAGAATTAAGGAGAAACTTCCTGACAGTGAGAACAATTAATCAGTGGAACAACCTGCCTCCAGAAGTGGTAAATGCTCCAACACTGGAAGTTTTTAAGAAGAGACTGGACAGCCATTTGTCCGAAATGGTATAGGGTTTCCTTCCTGAGCAGGGGGTTGGACTAGATGACCTCTAAGGTCCCTTCCAACTTTACTATTATTATTATTATTATTATTATTATTATTATTATTATTATTATTATTATTATTATTATTATTATTATTATTATTATTATTATTATTATTATTATTGTTGTTGTTGTTGTTATTATGATATTATAATGCAAGTGCCACTGTTCTATTCTCAGGTTGAAATGTTGAGGTAGAATTTCATCACTTATCTTCGCTGCAGACATCTATATGTGCAGGAAATCATGTGATACCAAGTTATACCTAGCCACATATAGGATTCCAGTCTGTTTCATTAATATCACATCCTCATTAGGTTGAATACAAACTTAATATTATTAACCATAAATCTATTATAAATAGAGGGATCTAAGTTAATTTAAGTCACAAATAACTTAGCAACTGAAGTCGAATAAAGTGATGGATATAAAATTCCATTAACTTATACAGATCCACACTAAGTATGAACTACAACTGGATCTAAGTTATTGCTTCAATTGTGGTAAAATCTTCATTTTTATTTATTGAATCATGTAATGAGAACTTTTGTTTTTTATTATCCAGCTTAAACTAAAGTTTAAATTTCATTAGAATATTTGCATGACATTTGTTGAATTTTATCCTATTAATTAGAAAATTACGAAACATAGTTTCAACCACACAGTTTGCTGTTAGATAGAAAACATTAAGAAGATGCAATTGCTCAAAGTCTGCATTTTTGGTGCCAATTTTTTTTAGGATAGCTCTCCTATGCATTCCTTTTTTAGAACCAAATTTATAATAAGATGCAGTTGGTAAATTCCATTTTTCACATGCAGAAACTATTATATGTAGAATCTGTCTACTGCGTGTGATTAATTGATTTATTTAAAATAATTCCAGGACTGTTTCTAATTATCTTGGAGTATGATCTCTGCCCAGAAAAATGCTGAACTGGAATTCAACTCTTCATCAGTTGAATTCTATGCACACATTCCAATCTTAATGTCTTATGTCAGCATTATTAGAGAGTTCTGCAACTAAGGGAGATTTGCGAACCAATCATATAAAGTTGTCTTCTCACCTACGGATGATATGTATTTTCCTCAGTTTCAATCATTTGACAAAGGCTAGGAGTTTGAGATGGTTTGAGGAGTTGTGCAGTATTTTAGCTATTCCTAACATTTCACTCTTTCTGACAGAGACCTATTGGCATTGTTGCTGGGTCTGTTAGAGCCATTTTCAAGCTTAGGAGACAGGGCCCAAATACTCCCACTACCACTGCAACTTTTGCTTTTACTTTCAAATCTTCTTTGAGTTTCTGGTCTTTCTCCAGTTTCACATACTCCTTCTTCCTGAGATCTCTTTCACCTGGCTTTGCTATATCTATCACCACCCCACGTTCTGGTTCTTCTCTACTGCCATGATGTCTGGTTGATTGGTTAGAACTTGCCTGTCTGTCTGGATCTGAAAGTCCCACAAGATTTAGCACTGTTATTCTCCACAGCCTTCTGTGGAATCTTCCATCTGGACTTGGAAGGCTCTAGCCCATATGCTGTGCAGATGTTCCTGTATACAATGCCATTACTTGATTGTACCACTCAGTATATGCTGTACCTGTCTGTATCTTATACCCTGCCATTATGTGTTGGACTATCTCTGAGGTAACTGTGCAAAGTCCATAATCCTATCTAGTGTGGTAGTCTTTTGTTTCTGAAAATCTGATGCTTTGTGCCTGTACTTATGCTGCTTGATCAGTGCCTCAGTGCTGTCTTTTTTAGTTCATCCCTTTTCAGCCACTGGTACAATTTCCTAATGTCTGCCATGTCATCTCTGTTAATAATAAATACCATGCAGGATCTTGTCTTTACTATGGCACTTCCTCAGCTTAATCTTCCTCCTGTGTCTGGTGCTACCTCAGGCATTCTCTCAGCAGCTTATCTTTTGGTTGTCTCTTGCTGATATAGTCCTGGATATTCTGGATTTCATCCAGGACAGCGGCTTTGATACTCACTACATCCCACCTGTCTGGCCTATCTTCAGCTGGTGTACAGTGTCTGAATTTCTTTTTTCATGCATTTTAATCACCCATCTGCCTCAGAGAAGGGCTCTGGGCTATGAATGTTGGACTTCGGATGGAAACCTCCATACATTGTGAAGGGTTTCTGACTCTTCATATTGACAGTTTACAAACCCCAACCAAATTTAAATGAAACTGTTAATAAATTTAGCGATATATGGACGCAGGTGCTTTATTTTAAGTTCCAGAACTGAAAACAGCACAATATAAATATGTATATTTTGCCTTATTACATCCTTTTGCTCCCTACAGCCTTCTTCTACAAGCTTAAATAGATTTTTTGTACATAAGTAAGCCTTAAAGTCAATGGCAAAATGAAAGCAAAGAAGAGACAATTATAAAACAGTAGGAGAGGGAGCATCTAGAGAAAGTGGTCAGGAGATTGAGCTATTAGCAGCAATTAAGGAAAGTGCTGGACACAATGATTTACAGTACTTAACTGAGTTATTAGCACTTAATAAGTTTTGAGAAGTGTAAGTAAGAAAAAATCCAAACAATACATGCTTGTAGTCAGGTAAAGGTCAGCTTCAGTTGAACTCCATTTAACAGACATAATCTCTTAAATAGCAGGAGAAGAATCTAATAATTGCACTGAGATAACAGTGGAAAAGCAAGGAAGGAAACTCAAAGGCAGAAGAACAAGGAAAAGAAAATATGGAAGTAGGCTTTCCTTTTCTAAAACACAAGATGGCCACAAGTAGATATAACACTATAAGTAACATGATAAAGGAAGGGAAGTAAAAAGGAAAAGAAAAGCAGAACATGTAATAAAATAGAAGAAATCAAAGCTATCCTGCAACATCAAGCTATAATCATGTGATTGATAAAAAAAATCAGATTTACATGCCAGAAATTGAAACACTATATTATAAAAATAAATACAATAATATTTTCACTACCAGTAATTATTTAGACATTCACTGATAACCAAATATAACTTTTCAGATGGACACATAAATACAAAATTCATAGTTATGTTGAAGTATGTATACAAATTTAAGATTAAAATATGGCAAACATGACTGCCAACAAGAACAAACTTAGTTAAACAAATTTAACTTCCAATCAGTGGTGGGATTCAAGTACATGAATAACTGGTTCTCTGTGAGAATGCTGCTATCAGATGTCCATTCTGGGCCTGGGCCTCCGAGGCCTCTGGGCCCAGACTTCTGGAAGCAGCATCCACACACTTCCGTGGGGCCCTTCTGGGCCTTACAAAAAAGGCTATGGCTTCAGTGGGCACCATCTGGTTTGCTGAACTCAACAAAAAAATTAGCTACCATTCTGCCAAACCGGTGCAAACCAGCTGAATCCCACCACTGCTTCCAATGCAGAAATTGTATTTACAGGAATGTGGGAAGTCAGCCCCCCAGAGAAGTAAATATATTAAAAGGGCAGAAAAATATATTTCCTGAAAAGTATTTTAAAAAGCAGAAACCAACTTTGCCCTCAAATATCTTTGCCCCAAGCAGGAGCCAGCTCTATACAAATGCAAATGTAAACCATCAGAAAGGCCCCAGCTACGAGATCAAGAAGACAGAGACTTAAAATCTGCATACCCCACCCAAACTCTAGGAGTCATTAGCCCCATCACCAGGGAAGCAGGATATGATAATAGGATTAAACCACAGATATCAAGGCCTAAAAAAACACACAGAAATAGCCTCAAAGTTCATGCCACAGGAACAGGAAACTATTCCAAAGAAAAGGTTAGAGGAGGTATAAAAACCCCTTGCCCATGTGCTCAGCTCTCCTTCTTCTTTCCTCTGGTCTTTCCTGCAAGAACCATCTTTCTGCCTCTTCAATAAACTATAACCTTCTTCCCAAAGCAGTCGCCATGTTGCTTATTTATCCCCGGCTTGGATGAACCAGGATGAAGACTTACTTCTAACAGGAAGAAACTTGAATACCATACGTTGATGAGTGACAATAACACCAACAAATATCAGTTAATCAGGCTATCAAGTAGATGTAACGGTACTTAATTTACTCATTTTTAAAATAGCTAATCTATCATTGGGAAAATTTATTTTACCTCATAGTAAAATATATTCTCACTTAAAATAATCCTCTCAGAAGATATAGCTACACTTCATTGCAATATGAAATGCATCTATATATTTAAATGCAATCTGAATAAATTAAGTTTAATACTGTAATTCTATAAATTCTTCTTAGCAGATTAATAAAAAAGCAAATTATGAGATACTCATAGACTTTCTTTTTTTTATCTTAAATTGAAAGCTGTGTTTTTTGGTTTCAGTCAAGGAAGCCCTAAGTGAAAAAAACTGAGATATATGTTGCAATTATCTGAACATCAGATATATTTGGATTATCCATGGGTAGCTAGTGAGCTATTGATAGCTCTTTGGAGTGATCTGATATACAGGGAAATTTGCTATCTTCCCTGAAGAAAACTGGTAAATCTCTTTCTTTATGGGCTAGCCAGTTTGATGTAGGAATTAAGATATTAGTAACGGTGAGAAAGCATAAATTCTAGTCCTACTGTAAGCACGAAACCAGCTGGATGACGTCAGTCTCTTTGAGCCCTAGAAAGCAGGAAATAGCAAACCATTTCTAAAATCTTGAGAAGTAAAGTGCAGGGACAAGGCTAGGTGGTTGTTAGGAATAAAAACTAACCAAAAAGTACCAAAAAAAAAAAAAATCCCAATCCTTGTTGGCTGTTCATTTATTCCTATTGTACTGAATATATATTTACATTAAAATAAATATTAGGTTTTTCACATTTATTATTTTCTGTGCTACCTAATTTATCACAGTAACATTATTCTAAGAACCAATAATTTCATTATGACATATGAAATCAAGTGTTTAGGATACTTGTCTTAATAACTCTTAAGAACAAGCAATATCTATATTTAATAGCTCTAATTAATTGAAGAGGGCACTTTTATATGATTGTGTCCAATTAATGTTGGGTTTTTGCACCTTAATGAAACTGTATGAGAGAAGTCCAATAACTGCTTTGATTATGATATAATTATACATATCAGACCACAAATCAAGAAGAGCATATGGCAGTTTTTCTACTGTTTTTTGTTGTTTCACACCTACAGACAAAACCTTATCAGACTAAGGACTCTATTTACAATATACTCTGCAAACTATTAAAGATGTGCTGCCTTTACTTCCTTGAATATGAGAAATTCAGAATTGGATGAAAAAGGGTTGGATCCAGCATAAATTATCCATTATTTGGTCTCTCACTATTATTAACTTAACTAAATTATGCTAAATGGGCCAATATTAAGATACTGTTTAATTTAAACTGTATAGCTGTATAGCACATAGCTAATCTTTTACCTACTTTTACAAACAAAAAATATATTTGCCAATTGAACAGATAGTTTAGATTTTCTATTGGATATGGAAAAAGGAAAGGAAAAGGCTAGGCTTTTGGTATTAATAATACCAAATTTTGACATAGAAATTCAGTTCTTCAGCTGAACAAGATGAAAAGATAGTCTCCCCTCCATAATAGATTTACAATATTTATCACTGTCATCACCCTAACAGTCATAATCATAAGAATGCTATGATAATATGGTAGTAGCAATAGCAAACATTTTTAAAGATTAAATAAAATTATAGGTAGTTCTGCATTCATTTATTGTGGGCTTAAAATAAAGTGCTTCAAAACTGGGTTTGGTATTGAACTGTCAGATTCAAAATGTGATATATAGAGACCTCTAGGGACTGAAAATGAAAACTGCAGCTCACAGAATGCAGACTAAATTAATTAAGCATAATAATAATATCACACTGAGGGATCTTGGAAGAAGCAATCTGAAAAAGCAAACATTCAGTCTCTTCTTAAAATATTTTTGTCTGTCACATACTTGCACATATTTTTCTAAATTCTAAATTTTTTACATGTGGTTAGTAAAGGATTAGGTTAGTTAAATCAAGAATATCATTTGTTTTAATTAAAACATGCATAATTAAAAGTTTTAAAAAGAACATACAAGCTAACACAAACTAATGCAAAATAAAAAAAACAATAAAAAGATGAAAGTACAGAAATAAAACTTAAAAAGAAATAGGAAGAAGCTTCAGATTTCTTTTGCAGCAAATATAAATTAGAATAAAATGCAAGCTAGTGCTGTAGTCATTTGAGCAAATGTAAATATAATTGCAAAGCTATCTCTATGATTACAAAAAAGATTATTTTATTCTATTATCCATTTATCCTAAGAATCAAAAGCATAAGTTATAAGTGAATTTTTCTATTTCATGCGGTCTCTAATAGATTCCTAATAAGCCACAAATGTAAATTTTTCTTTTTCTTTAATCAAGGAAGCCAATTTAGCCAATTTAGTCGAGTTCTATTACCTTCACTAACCATTCTTTTATTGTGGTTATAGTCCAACCTTTTGACTTTTGAACATATAGTCTTAATGTATTTATTTGTATCAGGGGGAGTGTCCACCATATTCAAAGTACCATAATACATTTTGGACAATTTATCTGGTGAAAAATACTAATGATACATCATTTTATAAAAATTCTCTCTAAAGTTAAAGCATAATGTAAATTTCAGTCCTTTTAATCATATTGTATTTTCCCATTTATCCAGTTATAGCCTATCTTCTCATATATTCTTTCACTTCTTCTGTATCTTATATCAACAAAAGTGTATTGTTTCTAGAATGTCATATTAATCATTTGTATATACCCTGTTTCCCCAAAAATAAGACTTATATTTTTTTTGCCTCAAAAAGGTCTTATTTTCGGGGGATGTCTTACCCGCTTACCTTAGGCCAGGCCTTCCATGCCCAACACCTGTCGCACTGCTGCCAGAGTTCTTTTGTGTTTGCTTGCGGCTGCACGCCACGTGGCACATCATGCTGGTGCCACTGCTCACAGCAGGGGGTCACATGGCTCATTGTGCTGATTGCACTGGTGCCACCGCCCATGGCAGGAGACCATGCGTTGCATTGCACGGTAGTGTGCAGGAGCAGTGGCACCGGCGTGATGTGCCACATGGACTGCTGCCATGAGCACAGCACCAGAGTGATGAACCACGCAGCATCCTTCTGTGAGTGGCAGCACCAGCACAATTGGCACAATGAGCCATGCAGCATCCTGCCGTGAATGGGAGCACCAGCACGATTAGCACAATGAGCCACATGGCTTCCAGGTGGTCCTAAGATAAGCGGATGCAGGGTGCATGGGGCAGCTCCACACACCCCATCCTGCCCTAGCCTGATTTTTACACGTGTGCCTCACCCCAAAATTGATGCTTATTTTGATGTAGGGTTTATATTAGGCCCACACATAAAAATCAAGGTAGACCTTATTTTTGGGATAGATCTTATTTTCAGGGAAACACAGTAATTCTATTTCAAATTCAGTCTTATTCAAAATCATTAAAATCTTTTATCTTTATGTTGTTGTTGTTAATTACGAAGTCGTGTCCGGCCCATTGCGACCCCATGGAGAATGTTCCTCCAGATCTTCCTGTCCACTACCATCTTCTGGAGTCCGTTTAAGTTCACGCCTACTGCTTCAGTGACTCCATCCAGCCACCTCATTCTCTGTCGTCCCCTTCTTCTATTGCCCTCAAACTTTCCCAGCATTAGGCCCTTCTCCAGTGAGTCTTTCCTTCTCATTATGTGGCCAAAATATTTGAGTTTCAACTTCAGGATCTGGCCTTCTAAAGAGCAGTTGGGGTTGATCTCTTCTAGGACTGATCGGTTTGAACGCCTTGCAGTCCAAGGGACTCGCAGGAGTCTTCTCCAGCACCATAGTTCAAAGGCCTCAATTCTTTGTCGCTCAAACTTTCTTATGGTCCAACTTTCACATCCATACATTGCAACTGGGAAAACCATGGCCTTGACTATACACACTTTTGTTGGCAGGGTGATGTCTCTGCTTTTTAGTATGCTATCTAGATTTGCCATAGCTTTCCTCCCCAGGAGCAAGCATCTTTTAATTTCTTGGCTTCAGTCCCCATCTGAGGTGATCTTGGAGCCCAGGAAAATAAAATGTCACTATCTCCATTTCTTCCCCATCTATTTGCCAAGAATTGAGAGGGCCGGATGCCATGATCTTGGTTTTCTTAATGTTGAGTTTCAAGCCAACTTTTGCACTCTCCTTCACCTGCATCAAGAGGCTCTTTAGTTCCTCTTCACTTTCTGCCATCTGCATATGTTAGGTTGTTGATATTTCTCCTGGCAATCTTAATTCCAACTTTTGATTCATGAACTGCATATAGGTTTCTCAAAAGACAAATAAGATGGTCTGGTACTCCCATCTCTTTAAGAACTTGCCACAATTTGTTGTGATCCACACAATCAAAGGCTTTAGCATAGTCAATGAAGCAGAAGTAGATGTTTTTCTGGAACTCCCTAGCTTTCTCCATGATTCAGCGTATGTTGACAATTTGATCTCTAGTTCCTCTGCCTCTTGGAAATCCTGCCTGTACTTCTGGAAGTTCTCAGTCCACATACTGCTGGAATCTAGCTTGTAGGATTTTAAGCATAACTTTACTAGCATGTGAAATGAGTGCAATGGTGCTATAGTTTGCACATTCTTTGGCATTGCCTTTCTTTGGAATTGGAATGTAAACTGACCTTTTCCAATCCTGTGGCCACTGTTGAGTTTTCCAAATTTGCTGACAAATTGAGTGTAGCACTTTTACTGCATCATCTTTAAAGATTTTGAATAGCTCAGCTGGAATGCTGTCACCTCCATTAGCTTTGTTGTTGCTCAGGTTTCCTAAGGCCCATTTCACTTCACATTCTAGGATATCTGGCTCGAGATCAGTGACCATCCCATTGTGGTTATCTGGGACATTAAGCTTGTTCTTGTATAGTTCTTCTGTGTAGTTTTGCCACCTCTTCTTAATCTCTTCTGCCTCTGTTAGGTCCCTGCCATTTTGTCCTTTATCATGCCCATCATTGCATGAAACATTCCCTTCATATCTCCAATTTTCTTGAAGAGATCTCTGGTCCTCCCTATTCTGTTGTTTTCTTCTATTTCTTTGCACTGTTCATTTAAGAAGTTATTCTTATCTCTTCTACCTATTCTCTGGAATTCTGCATTCAATTGGGTGCATCTTTCTCTTTCTCCTTTGCCTTTCGCTTCCTTTCTTTCCTCAGCTATTTGCAAAGCTTCCTCAGACAGCCATTTTGCTTTCTTGCATTTCTTTTTCTTTGGGACGGTTTTAGTTGCTACCTCTAGTACAATGTTGCGAACCTCCATCCATAGTTCTTCAGGCACTCTATCTATCAGATCTAATTCCTTAAATCTATTTGTCACCTCTACTGTATATTCATCAGGGATATCATTTAGTTCATACCTGAGTAGCCTAGTGTTTTTCCCTATTTCTTCAATTTAAGCCTAAATTTTGCAATGAGAAGCTCATGATCTGAGCCACAGTCAGTTCCTGGTCTTGTTTTTACTGACTGTATAGAGCTTCTCGATCTTTGGCTGCAGAGCACATAGTCAATCTGATTTCTGTGTTGACCATCTGGTGATGTCCATGTGTAGAACCGTCTCTTGGGTTGTTGGAAAAGAATGTTGGCTATGACCATGGTATTCTCTTGACAAAATTCTATCAGCCTGTGCCCTCCTTCATTTTGTACTCCAAGGTCAAACTTGCCTGTTATTCCGGTTATCTTTTGGTTTCCTACTTTAGCATTCCAATCCCCCATGATGATAAGGACATCATTTTTTGGTGTTAATTCTATAAGGTGCTGTAGGGCTTCATAGAATGGGTCAATTTCATCCTCCTCAGCACCAGTGGTTGGGGCATATATTTGGACTACAGTGACATTGAATGGTTTGCCTTGGATTCGAACTGAGACCATTCTGTCATTTTGGGGATTGTATCCCAGTATTGCTTTTCCTATTCTTTTATTGACTATGAAGGCTACTCCATTTCTTCTGAGGGATTCTTGCCCGCAGTAGTGTAACTGATGGTTATCTGAGTTAAACTCACCCATTCCTGTCCATTTTAGTTCATTGATTCCTAAGATGTTGATGTTCAGTCTTGTCATCTCTTGTTTGACCACGCTCGGTTTGCCTTGATTCATGGATCTTACATTCCAGGTTCCTGTGGAGAAAAGATCTTTACAGCATCAGACTTTGCTTTCACCACCAGATATATCCACAGCTGAGCGTACTTTCGGCTTTGGCCCAGTCATTTCATTCTTTCTGGCGCTACTAGTACTAGCCCTCTGCTCTTTCCCAGTACCATATTGGACACCTTCCGACCTAAGGGGCTCATCTTCCAGCATCATATCTTTTTGCCTTTTAGTACTGTCCATGGGGTTTTCATGGCAAAGATACTGGAGTGGTTTGCCATTTCCTTTTCCAGCGGATCACATTTTGTCAGAACTGAGTGCTATGATCTGTTCATCTTGCGTGGCCCTGCATGGCATAGCTCATAGCTTCATTGAGTTACGCAAGCCCCTTCACCACGACAAGGCAGTAATCCATAAAGGGGTTTATCTTTATATCTTTATGATAATTGTACATGAATAAACATTGGCAACTATATTCTCTGATTTTATTTTACAGTTTCCCTGAGAAAATTCTAATACAAATGAACAAATAACCATTTATGTTTACATAGTATTTTCTATAAATACTTACATGATGATTTTTGAAATATACGTTAACTTTAACTTTATCATACCCTAAATATCCATGCCACCAAAATCTTAGATTGTGTCTTTCCAATCTTATTGTCTACTATTTCTTAATTATACCTACTCTTTCATCCATTCTAAACATCAGACAGCATCTTGCAGTACCTTTTATTTAATTTGGGTTTTTTCTCCTGCCTTACAAATTTAGACATATCTTTCTGTCATTGTTTAAATGGTAAAATAATTGTCCAAATAAGTATTATTTGATACAAAAGCATCATTCTTGGCAAAATATTCATTTTTATCACAGTAATTATCCTCAACAATAACAATAGTACTTTATCCCATCTTGACATATCAGTTTTAATTTCATTCCATGTCTTAATTTAGGGACATTTAAATAAAATATAATTGGTATTATAATAATACCCAAGTATTTTACTTCTTCTCAATCTTACATCTCAAACCATTCTCAAATTGGTACCTTTATTTGAATTATTAAAATTATTTTATTTTATTTTTTATTATTTCTCACTTAGTCTCCATCAGAAAAAAATAGTATAGAATTCTATACTATTCCAGATTCATATGATTATGGTCTAAAAAAACATTTAATAAAATCTATTTTGAAATTTTAGCATCTAACACTCTTAAATTCAAATCATATATATTCTTGAAACAGATCTATCCTTCTGAAAATTTTCTCTTGAGCAGTCATTGTTCTGTCTCCATGTGTTAATCAACCCTAAATTGTACATTAAATAAAAGTAATAATTTCCTTGTGTAATATTTTATATTCCTCAGAAGTTCTACCTAGTTTGGAGGAGACCACTTTATACATCAACTTTCTTAGGAAAAATATTCTCATCATATGTTGTTATATTTGGGGCATAAACTCACCATGTAAATGAATCTCTATACCAACAAACATGCCCAAATCTTAATACAAGTTTTGGATTTAGTAAGGGATTAATATACAAAACAATTTATTTTCTCTTTTTGATATGTTGAAATAAATTTTTCACCCAAATAATAAATTTTTAAATCAATATCTTATGTATTTTTCTAATAGGAATATCTTATGGGAAATAATGCTCAAGTTTTCAAATCATAAAAAATGGGGAGATTTGCTTCAGATTAATCCAGATTAATAATTTATAATCCCTATTTATTTCAAAAGTTTAGAAAAGCCCATTCTTTTAAAGCCTAATTCAGTATAATATTTCTTTAACTCCTGTAGCTTCTGTTCCAATTTTTGTGTAGTATATTCTGAAAGTCCCATTTTCATTTCCTCCAATTCTTCTTTAAGTGAAAAATATCATTTGTATTTACACAGCACAAACCTAATAATTATACAACACATGCCCTTGCTTAGGTGAAATGATTTGCACAAACCTGCAACAGATTAGCAGAAATGTGATAATGATGCAGGTGTTTTTATCACAAGTCCTAATGTATGCAGCTAATTTCTGAATTCCCAGCAGGAGTTTCTATTTTTACAGCATGCCAGGGTTTGCATTCAGTGGAACTCAAACGCTTGGGAGACAATCCAGCCTGTTTAACTCTACATGTGATAATACTATGAATTTCAGTGGGAAAAAAGTAGAGCATTCCTTGCAGTGAACAGATTTATGCAGTCTTGTATAAAGTCTTGTTTCACTTCCTCCCTAGTTACCATTTGCAGTTTGTCTAATCTGTTCATCTTCAAGTACAATACATTATTCTAATGTCATTATGAATATACATCAATTACTATATAGTGTAATACCTCAATAATGTATTATAAAGGAAAAGAAATACAGCAAGAATTCATGAATTAGTAGATGGGCACATTATCATGATAACTTGAAACTATATTAACTTTTCTTCTTTCATATTGGTGATGTCTCTAGCAAACTCTGTCAACAACAAGGGTGCAATGATGTAATCAGGCACATGCTGCAAGTTTGCTCTCCAATCAAGTTGTCTGACATAAGTATAAATGATGGCTTTCGTGTGATTATATCATTACACATACATCATAAGGGTCCTTCCTTCCTTCCCCTTGTGTCTCTCTATGGATACCATATTTGTTTTTATAGTGTTAAAGAATAAGATCCAACTGATACCATATCAGGTTGTGTTTGTTTTAGGTTTTTTTTAAAAACTCTTTTAATGAAAGTAATTAGAATGATATTGATTTTAAAGGGAAAAGGTAAAATAAAGTGACAATCAGGGTCAGATTTTTCTCTTTCAATCAGAAGTTCACTTTAAAACTCAACCTTCCATGCTACTGTTCTCTTCATCCAAGAAAGATTCATATTTTTGGGCAATTCAGTTCTGCCAGTGCAGTTTGCAAATACTAAAATCTGGTTCAAACACACTGATTTTGTTCTTCCTCTGATGATAGCTAATATATTCCAGAGTGATCATAATTTATCATTACATGCTTGTGCTTGCTTCAGGATATAAAAAGCAGAAATTACAACACTATCAGAAAAGAAGAATGGACACATATATTAGGATAAGGATAAGTAATTTTTGCTTATATTTCATTGGTGCATACAGTTGTACATATTTTAATTATGTCTATGCTCTATGTAAAATTCTCTTAAGTTGTCAAATATTTTATAATAATTTCTATTTTACAATAAAAATGAATCAAATACTATTTGAAAACAAAACAATTATAATTATAGGCAAGTACAAAAGGTAAATAACACAAATTCATTATGTTATCTGTGCAACTATTTACCTGTCTTCCATAAGACAGTATATCATTTGAATATATTATTGTTAAGTCAGATTAAATGGAAAAACTTGATAAGTGAATTTTATTTCTAATAACAATGAGATATAAATACCCAATTTCTGATCATCAATTCTATCACAGTAATATATAAAACCTGCCCAATTATTTTCATAAATAATACTTGTGAGTATATCTTCCTGGGTATTATTATTATCATTATTAACTTTTTTTGTTTTACAATAATTCAGATTAGTCAAATTATAAAATGCAGTACAAAATAATACAATATCAAAGCAAAGTTTAATATTAAAACTAAAATCAGTCTACATTATGCACCTCAACTTTTGTTTGCAATAAGAAACAGGACTTTTTTTCCCCCAAAGAGAAAAAATGTTGCATATTGTTATCTGTCTGTAATCACTGCAATAGTTGTTTATTTATCTGCTTAATACTTTGTAACTAAAATAAATGAAATTAAATTCCATTGCAAATTTTGTGAAGGAATTTGAGTCTAGCGGAGTCGGCTTTGAATGTCCATTTTATAGCATATTGTGATTATGGATGAGAATACAGCCAATAATGACTTGAAGCATTCTTTGAAATCATAAAACAATGATCATACAGTAATCAAATAATACATGTGTAGGCTTTCTAAAAAATATCAACTTGCATTGTTTATTTGGTCTACTTTCTTATATAGAGAATAGAAGACATTTTTCAGGAATATTTTGTAATCTAACAATAGAAAATAAGAAATAGCTGAGGGAATAGGTGCAAGGATTTTTGCTACATGCTGGTTGGACAAAAGTAAACAAAATAATTGACATTTGTAGCAGCACTGCATCTGCTTCTAGCTGATAAAGTTGCAATTATAAATAGTAAGCTTCAATGAAATTTTAGTTTCAATCAAGGTGTCAATAATCTAGACTATCTGAAAGTGTATTTCTCATTATATTTACAAAGTAAAGGATCTACCGACTTGATTTCCATAAGTAAATAAATGGTGGAATAGAGATATCAAACTGCAAAATGAACAGCATATAAATTTAATAAATAATAATAAATAAAAGAGTAAATGTATATCCTAGATTTCTCAGAATTATGTCATGGAATATTAACTCCTATGTTAATTATATCCCTTTCTCATTTATTTGTTTTATAAATATTGAGATAGAGATTTAAAAAAATAGTAGACAAATACTCTATAAGCATCAGTTTCAACAACATATGAAACAGCCACAGCACATAGTAAAAGGTCTTGCTTAACACACTCACATCTGTGCCAAGCTTACAAGCAAGCAATCTATGCCAGTGGTGGTGAACCTATGGCACGCATGCCAGAGGCACCACTTGAAGCCCTCTCTGTGGGCACAGGTGCCGTTGCCTCAGCCTCACCTCCTGCTGTGACCCCCTTCTCACCAGCAATCCCTCTGGAGGAGAGACGCCGTGGCCCAGGTGGAGCAGCGCAGCCAAGGACATGGCAGCCATGCAGTGTGGACAAGACTCTGCCCTCACGCCCCATCATGCAGAGTTGATGCTGTGGAGCACAGGTAGAGGGCATGGCCACCATGATGCTGCTGGGCTTCCTGAGCGATCTGCAGCGGGCCCTGAAGGCAGTGAGTGGCCCTGCAGGCAGGCAGGGTGGGGGATGGGATGAGGGCGGAGTGGGGATGGGGCAGGGGGTGGAGCAGGGGTGGGGCTAGTTTTTGGGCACATGGTCTCTAAAAGGTTAGCCATCACTTATCTATGCACTTATGGCCTTTATTTTGTTGCATAGTATTTTATTTTCATAAATTCACCACAACAAAGTGGACTAAAACATTTAATGATAAAACTATGTTTTATCAAATTCATTATCATAGAATTCAAGATTTTCATTGACAACAACAACAACAAAACTATAATAAAGGGAAGAGCAAAATGTAAAAGTTTTCAACTTTTGCATTGCCATTTGTTTCCCACTGATTTGTAGTATACAACATACATCTCATGGTGTGATTGCTGCTTAGTGAGCTGCAAATTGGGGAGATCACAATGAAATGGCATTGTGAGAATTACATAAAATTGATTATATCTGACCTGTTGAATATACTAAGAGTATTCAGTGAAGAGAGAAAAAAATGAACTAGGGACAAATATTTCATAAGAAATAATTCCTTATGTAACACTTCATACAAATTTTATGTTCGTCCTATGATCTGGTCTTGTGTAGTGACATAAATATTCCCAATGTATCCAAAGTTTGCTGTCTACACAAAATGTTGGTAATGATAGCTACTGCAGTGATGCACAGCAGTCTGTCCTCAGTATAAAATTTGGAAAGCAGATAATAACTTGGTTGGAAATCACTTCTGCTGATAAATATTGTATTCAGTGCAATACCTGCTGGGATATGATTAGATAGCATATTGTTATCACATAAATAGTGCTATTTTCAAGCAGAATTTTATAGAACTTGTCATGTGCATGATACACTAATCGATAAAATCTCCTTTTCTTAGATTGTGCCATTCTTTGCATTAACACTCATAACTCTTTAAAATTGTTATTGTGTTACTGTGTTCTTCACAAAGCAACCTTGTACATGCAGTCTTAGAAGTAAGCTTCATTGTGTATAATAGGAATCAAGCTCTGATAAATATTCAATGGGTTGCAATCTAACAATTATAATTATAATATATAATCTAACAATTATAATTTCAGTTCAAACAACATATTATAATTAAGGAATAATACATTATATATAATATAGAACTGAACAATTTTGTTAAACACAAGTACAATGTAAAGAAAATTTAGTACCATGTTATCTATTATTATTTTTAAAAGTTAATGTAGTTTAATCATTATGTGTAGTTTTCAAGTAAAAATCCATATGTTTTTGTAGTAGTTATTGATTTTATTTATTTTCTTTATTATTAACTTTATTTTCTATCACCTTTGGCAAGATTCCTACTAATGACTTCCAATCACCAGTGTGCTGAAATAGCTGTAATGATGTCAAGATTTTTTAAACAAAATTTTATTAAGTTTATATAGAGGAGGAAAAATAGGAATAATACAGGTATGATAAAGGAAGGGGGAAGGGGACGGGAATAAGGCATTAGGGTAAAATAAGGATAGGTACAATCACATATTTCAACAAACAAGCTACCGTCCAGATCGTAATGATGAGTAAATATCATATTCAACCATTTTTACCAAAGCTTAGACTATAACATATTAAAAACAATTAGTAAAATGATGTCAAGCTTTTTATGACCTTCACAATAACTGGATGATATTATAATCATTAGCATGCCTTCATCAAGTCTCTCTAATACAACTTCTGTAGGTTATTTTCTTTCAACATCTGTACTAATTGGATAATAAAAAATTGGTCATTCATCACTATTTACCACACAGAGCAGTCTATTTTCATATACTATTCTAGTTTTGAACTTATGATTTTCACAGTGCATTTATATGGTCTTGCTTTTAGTAAGCTCATCTGACCCTGGCTACAATAAAATTTTTGACATTATTGACACAGAAATGATTTCTCAAGTAGTGAAGTATTCCCACTAACATTTAATTGAATATATTTGAGCCAATTGCCTTATCATCTTATAAAAAATCAGGTTCTGTTGACATTATGTCTGGCAGCAAAAAGCAACTTTGTTTTCCAACAGTTGTGACTGATCCATTAAAAATGTTAGTAAAAGCAAAAAAAGAAAAAAAAGAAAAGAAGGAATAAAAGAAAAGAAAAGACTTCCTTTAAAAAGTCATGTATAAGATATGTAAATCAGCTTACAAGTTAATCTACATATGAAATCTAGAAATGCTGTCCTCTCCTGTATAATCTAAGGAAAACCAAGTTCCCCACTGATTAATTTAGTTTAATTGAAATTAAAATGGTTAATTTCCAGAAACAAATTTCTAGAATTCTGTATCAGATCAGGCACTACATTCATTTCATATGAAGGATAACAGTAATTGCCCAATAGAAAGTGAATTCAAGTACAGTAGTACAACTTTAAAAAAGAAAATTACTTTCCACCATTTTATTGCTCTGTATATCATGGAGTTGATGAGGTTAGGAAAGATGAGCCTTAATAAATCTTTAGTGCTCTGTAGTTGTCCAGTCTTGCCACATCCTGACACTGATTGTAGAAATGGCATAGATTATAGATTATCACGTGCTGCTATAGGTAGAGATGCAGTGTACTTATTAATGGAAATGAATAAGGATAAACAATCCAATGTTAAATTGTCTTTGAGTATGCATTTAAGAATTAAAATTACTATTGTACTAAAACATATTACACATATACACATACATATATATATTTCTTCATATGTGTGGGAAAGGCAGAAATGGTAGGCTAACACCTATAGTCAAAATCTTTCTGGTAGGGTCTTATACTCTATTTTTCTTCAACTGACACTAATGATTAACAGCAGTATAGATTCTTTCAAAAGATAAAGGAGAATGAGGACACTTAAGAAGGTTAAGATGGTTGTATTCTCAACCATCCAAAATGACCTAATAGCAATTTAAGCAAATTCTGATTAAAAACCTGCAAAGGGTCAACTGGAATATTGCACTTTTGGAAAATTCTGAATTGACAGATAATTCTAGGTTTTTGGGAATAACTTGAATGAGTATGAAAGAACTAGCAGCTGTGAATTCATATTTTTGTGTATATAATAATAGAATCATTAGTCAATTATGAACAGCAACTTTACTTGTAACAGCTTACATCCTGCAATGATACATTTAATTTTATTAAACAATAATATCTGGCTATTCCTAGTCCTTGAGAAGGACTCGATAGATGAAGAAAAATGCTAAATTCGGTCTAAACCTTTGGTTATTTGTTCAGAAAATATTATAAGAAACACAAAAGAAAGAAACAAAGTTAGCACAGGAAATAAACTAGGATGGTTTCAACTTGGCCAATACATCTGTGATAGCCATTCTGTGAATAGGTATGCTTTCCCTTTCAACAGTCTTTTGGAAATTGCATTATTGATCTATCTATATTCTCATCATTTTGAAATATCCTGTAATTGCACAAAACATTTGAAATTACTAACACACAATCTGGGGGGAGTAAATAATATTTTGAAATAGAATGATGTATAATGGGATTATTAATCTAAATTAAACAAAACTAATGGTTTGTGAAAGTAATCCCTGCAATGTAAGAACAATATATGATTGCTATTTTGTATTTTCTAATATCTTGACTTTATTTGTGTTATCTGAAATGCTACTTCTTGTCATTTGTCATATCTTAAAATCATTAACTATTAATACAGGAGTACTGTATAGACAGATAACCCAGTAACTGATTTATTCCTTAAGGCTTTCTTTACCCTGAAGCAGGTTAGTGATTTATTCTTCTCCAGTTTTGAATCTATGTTAAATGCACTGGTATACATTTAGCTGATGTTTTTAGATACATTACATCACTGTGTGCAAGACCCAAATTTTATGCTAGTGTCAGCAATTGTCTCACATAATCTATTGGCCAACTATATTTTATATTCTCCAACTTTTTGATAAATCTAAAGTCATTATTTAAATATTTGTTGTTTGTAAAAAACGGTATAAGGAAGAAACATTATGCATGCAGAATGTGTGTTGAGAGTCTGAAGATAACAAATGATACATCAAGAGCAGCCTAATGTGGTTTTACTGAGTAGAAACAGTGGTAATAAATCACCGGCCAATGTTGATAATAAAATACGGCATTGGCCTCCATCAACCTCAAGAGAAAGGTTAAATGTTATTCCTCACAGTAACCATGTGGTCTTCATAACTGACATCTTCAATATTAAATCCTATCATTTTCCTCCACAGAAAGTATTTGATCTTTATAGATAATGGAATATTCTTTATAAAATCCAGCATTTGCAACCCTCTAATATCCTTGAAATACTTTTGTGCATTTTATGGCTATTATGTCACATAAAAATAGCTGTTCATTTTCTTATAAGATCATGTTATATAGAGGGCAGAACAGAGAACCACAAAAACATCTTTCATGATCAGTATTAGCCTCTGATGATTCATTTTATATCCATAAAAATTGATTTGTGTAATTGTCTCCTCATATTGATTCTTAAAACTATCTGCTATAAATAACAAAATAAGAGAGTTGGTAGGTATCTTGGGTGTCTTGTAGTCCAAACCCAGGCAGCAAGGAAACCCTATAACATTTAAGACAAATGGTTGTCCAATCTCTTCTTTAAAAACCTCCAAAGTTGGAGCACCCACAACTTCTAGAGGCAAGTTGTTCCATTGATTAATTGTTCTGTCAGAAAATTCCTCATTAGTTCTAGGTTAAACCAGTCATAATGAGACTAATAATTGATACACATGTTTATTGTGAGTGTGTGATAAGAAAGCTTAGGTTGAATTTACAATTTAGATAATTTCAATATTAGCAAAATTTGAAATTAGCAGGAATGGGTTAGGAAAAAAATGAATACAGCTTATCTATTAAGTATGAGTTCTACTGAACTTTTAAATAAAATCATACTTGCTATAACAGAATACAAATTAAATAGCAACAGAATATGGCATAACAATTTGTTATATTGTTATATATAAGAAGTCTTATTTTTATATTTGACAAAGATGATCAGCTATAGTAATATATTTGATAGTGAAATAACTGTCACAGTATTTTTTTTAAAAAAAAATTATTTAAAAAATACATGAATACAAAACAAATATTGTATAAAAGAATAAAATATCAGTAAATTAAGGGTGTTTACAATTGAAATTTGAAATTTAATATTCCATTAACTGGTTAGGTAAATTGTAATATTATTAAAAAAAAACAACTGGAAATATTTATAAAACAAGACTCTACCACAATTATTATTATTGTCTAAGAATAAATGCATGTAATAATATGCTGTATAGATTTGGAAAAACAGGAAAATAAGAAATGCAAGAAAAGAAAAAACAATTAAAATATTATTGCAAAATTACTTGATTTCAGATTTTCTCTGATTGTATTTTGACTGATAATTATAACTGACATCTTAATAAGCATATAAATTATTTCTGATTACAATCTTTATGTCAATTGTTTACTCTTAAAAAACATGCTTTGAATGTCTGCTTAAATTTGGTCAGATTTGTTTTGTTCCGAATGTTATCTTTGCTGCATATCGTCCAAGTTTATTTTCTCAGTTTGATGTTGGCAAAGTGACTCTTCCAGATTTGTCTTTGCAGATGCAATATTTTAGGTATATGTTCTGAAAAACTTCCTAATAAAATATCTTGAGATTTGAATTCCAACATTAGTTTTTTTATTTTTTTTAAATAGTACTGCATATTTTTTTATAATACTTTTAAGGATATTTTACGTGACATCCAAATATGTTGAAATATTCTTCTGATCAACATTTCCAGCATATTATTTTTGTAATTTCGCCTTTATTAATATGCCATCTCTAAAACATTTTCCTACCAATTTTCTCTTAAATTGCACCTGCAGTAAATTATATTGATTTTTCCCATATTTCCTCCCATTGCTTTATTGCAAATATTTTTTAAAAATTTTGTACCACCTTTATCATCCAATTTTTAATTTTTTTCTGTCTCTATGTCATATTTTCATAACAATTTAATACATGCTTATAGGCATTCTGGATTCTGTATATGTATTTAAAATATTGCCATTTGTCTTAAAGGTCATTCTTTTTTCTTACGATCATTCCACAGATAAGTGGAGATCTTAGCAATGTGCAAACTCATTTTTTACATGCCTTGATATGTTCAGCAATAAAGATAATAGGAGCTTTGATAGTACAGTGGTTAGAATGCAGTACTGCAGTCTAGCTCTGCCCACAGCCAGAAGTTTGATCCTGACCAACTCAGGATTGACTCAGCCTTTCATCCTTCTAAGATTGATAAAATAAGACCCAGATTGTTGGGGACAATATGCTGATATCGTAAACAGCTCAGTGCAGTAAAGCACTGTGGAGTGGTATATAATGCTATTGCTAATAAAGACTTCAGATATTATTGCACTACCAATTTCAAACACCTTCCTGGGATCTGAATAAGTTTATTTTTCCCCAAAATGCATAATCAGATAAAGATTGATATTAGCAAAACTTCAAGGATCTGTATTGCAACCCCACATTTTTTTTCTGTCATTCTTTAATGCTGTTACCATCCTTTTACCAACACTATTGTCATTAAATGCCATTTAAACCTTAAAATCTTTAGCATTTACTCTGACAGAGGACTCTACTATTGATCACACAGCCTTTGCCAAAGTTTCTGCTAAATTGTGAACTATAGACTCTACAGATTAGAGTGCCAGAGTCCTTAAAGTTATCATTGCAATTTATCACAGAATATTTTCAAAACAGCAATAGCATTCTCATTAGGTACAATTTTAAGAGTTGCAGATATAGTATAGTATACTATATCTATATTGTAGGATAGTATAGGAGGGATTAACGGGGGTGATAGGAATAGAAGAAAGACTACCAATCATATTCTGGTTATTACATCTCAAGATGATAAGTAAGAATTTAATCCAAAGGTTTTTGTTTCTCTTAGTTGAAACAATTGAATCTGAGATTTATTATTTAAAGGATCTGTGTCACGGATTCCAAATATTTTGGATATCTAGGGTTTGGGGAGATATATAGGCATTATCCTATTCTGTAATCTTAAAGGACATATGGAGTCACAAAATAGACATTTATTGAAGAGATAGCTAGGAAAAATGTATTTCAAAGAAGACTTTAAATCAATGAAGTTTTGCATTTGTCAAAGAAATAAAGACTTCAAATTTTGACCTAACGGTTAACCCAGCTGAAACCTGGCATAGACAAAACCTGAATCATTTATTCTTATGATGCTTCTATGCTTTTTCTGTTTCTTTTTTATCTTTTAAAAGATGTGAGAAGGATATTTAAAATCAGAGTGAATGCTACATAATAAACTGTTGTTGATGAGTTACAATAACCATTTGAGAGAGATTGGTTGCCTTATGCTGCATACACATATGCCTCAAGATACCACTGCAAAAACTTCAGTCAGGTTTGACACAAATTAGCAACACCATTTGTATTCTAGAGATCAACATCATTTATCAAATGTGAACAGAAAATGAATTATCTTCCTGTCTCTGACTGTGATCTCTCTAAGGTAAAGCTAAAGCATATGAAAATGTCAGGAGTCTCAAAATGATACTGATTGTATTGTGAAGGCTTTGTAGCTAAAGTCTCCAGTGTGTCAATCACATTTGTGAAGCTTCTTCTTTTTTTAATTAAGTCTTTTTTCCCCAGCTTTTGAACATTTGACATTTTGTCAAATTTTACAAAGTGATCTCTGAAGTCTCCATACACGTTTGCTTGAAGAGATGGCATTTTCCCTATGGGACTTACAAAAGCTGTATCTCAGGAATTAGTTTATTTTTTAATGCCTAAAGATATTCCACTTTCAAGTCAAAACTGAAAAGAGCAGCTTTATATTATTCATCATGCTGTAAGGTATAAAAATAATAAAGTTTGAGAAATGAAATTGATTGTCTAAGATTGCTGACATCCCCCAGCTTTGGATTCCAGTACATTTCTAAATTGTTTGTGTAATAACTCCTAGTTATTGTTTTGACATGTTGGGAAGTTATGTTCTGCTTCTCATTCTAAATTCCTGTTCACTAATGTTCTTGTTACATTTAGGAAATATTTGACCCAGGTTCCTGGCCAGCAATACTGGCTATGCAGCTAATATTATTAATTACAATACTGATTCCCAGAGCTCTATATGCAAACCTGCTTCCAAGAAAAAAATGCCTGACAATAGCTTAGTAACAAATTATGTTTCTCTCACTTCTGCTGAGTTAGCAAAATTTTTTCTTAGCTGTAAGAATGAGTAAAGGCGTGAAAAAGGACACTAGATAAGAATATAAAGATTTAACATTGATTTGTTCCTTGAAAAGAAAGAGATATAAGGTATATCTCTTATAGGAAAAATGGAGATTTAAAATAGGGTAATTGAGGAATAGAGACTTGTTAGTTTAGACTGGTAGTAGCCAGCAGACAGAATCTCAAAGTAGGCTCCAAACTTATCCTGTAGTCTTTTTTTTTCTTTCCAGAGAATACTTCCTACCAAAGTTTCCACTGCTCTGCCAGCTATTGAAGAATCCACCAGCTATCTAAGATTTAGATAGCTCACTTCATAATTTCCTCTTTTATAAAAGTCTGAGATGGGCAGACATAACTCCTGATACCTTAAGATCTTAGGTAAATGAAACTGTGTAAACTACACAAGAAATCTCTCACAACTCTGATTTAAGGCTCCAAATGTTTTGAATAAGTCTTAAAACAACACAGGAACAAAGTTCAGTGGAAAAACTGCAAGTTAATAATAATCAAATCCACAGAGTGGCAATTATGTACAAACTACCCGTTATTCACATCCTACATAGTAGCGATGAGCTGAACAAAACTCTCCACAAAATTGTTCTACTGCAATTATTGTTCTTTCTAGGAGAAGTGAATTTGCAATAGAAAACAGAGGAATATTCAGGTCAATTATTTGATTTAATAATGAGTCACTAAAATCTTTCCTGATCCCTTTGTATGGATTAGTATAATTAATACTGATCTCTGTAGTTCCATTTCTGGCTCATCTCAAAACTTGTTGACCCTTGTTTTCCCTTTTTCCTTTTTTCATGTATTTCAGACTGTTGTCATAATATGCTTGACCTAATGCTGTTATAAAATACTTTTGTCCACTTTGACTCATAAGCTGCTTCTTTATATATACTTCCCTTCGACCGGTGAGAGCGCACAGGGTCGGCCTCCTCTGGGTCCCGTCAGCGAAACAATGCCATCTGGCGGGTCCTAGGGGGAGGGCCTTCTCTGTTGTGGCGCCCACCCTCTGGAACCAACTGCCCCCTGAAGTCCGCGTTTCCCCCACTCTCCCGGCCTTCCAGAAGAATCTAAAAACTTATCTATGCCGGCAGGCCTGGGGATGACTGTGATTGTGTGTGAATTATGAATGTGTTCGGGGGTTTTTTAAACATTTTGTAGAATGCTTTTTGATTTTAAACTCTGTGATGTTCTTTTGTTTATGTTGTTAGCCGCTCCGAGTCCTTTGGAGAGGAGCGACATAAAAATTTAATTAAAATAAATAAATAAATAAATATAGTATATGTATAGAATCAAGTTGTTGTTTTGAGCTAAGTCATATGGTTTGTCAGCAGATCAGGGGTTTTGCAGCATATTTCTTCCTAATTTGCTGTTCAGTAACTGTGTAATAAGTGTCAAATAAAACAGTTTTCTAGGAATTCTCCTACTGTGGATATTCTGGGAAACTTTTTTCATGAGAAGAATAGTAAAATCAAAGAATTAAATATAGTTACTCACAGAATACTTCCATTTTATAGGCAAATCTTAAGTGAAAAACAATGCTTATTGAAAATTATGTTTGCTTGTCAAAATTAAATATCACCAGAGAACATATATGTATTTCCTTCATAGTTTACTGCAAATTGCTGTGATATATTTATCTACTCCAAATTTAATATGTTTTCAAACTTGGATAAATTCCTCTTCTTTTTATTATGTTTAGAATTCTGATGCCTTCTTCAGGAAATGACAGTTCTGTCTGTATTTTCTTTAATAACGTTTGCAAGTTGCAGCTTAGGTAAAAATCTTTTGCTCTGTGTTAATGGCAAATATGTATTAAAGACCTTGTCTGAGTGCCAAATCTAAGCAGACTTGAGCCTGGTAATTTGGATAGGAAACCTCTAGGAAATACTAGATATAAAGGCTAGACCAGAAAGGCAGCATGTATACGCACACACACAATGCACACACACACACACATAGACACACAAACACACAAAACAAAAACCAAACAACAAAAACACATCTTGGAAGAATTTTGGATTGAATAAAAATAAAAATGACCAGTATGAAAGAATTTTGTTAAAGTTGTGTCATAGAGAGAATAAGAATCAAACTGCAAAAATATGTGAAACCAGAATATGAGTGAGATGAAAGACATAAAAAATCATGCTTCTATGGACCAAATGAGATCAACCAAAAAACAAGAAAAGGAAAAAAAGAAAGAAAAACATGTTGAAAGAATGGAAGACAATATTTAATACAATGAAGATACATACAATACAATAAGGGTGTAATAGAAGCAAGAATAGCATCCAGTGGTAGAAAGATATGGATAAACCAGATGTAGTTGTATGTTCTTTTATATTGTACTTTATTTTTTTTTCCTTAGTGTTTCTTAATTCTTCTGTGTGCCTTGCACAACTTACTTACTCCCCAGGAAAGTATGTATGTGAAGAGATGTAGGGAAAAAAAAAGATGGCATGCCACAAATTTTGATAGCACTTTTATTTCTAGTGATCAGTGCCGAAGATTTTTTTTCCTAAATATAAAAGAAGCACAGATAGATATGTCCAATTACCCATCAGTCAGTACTGAACATAACCAACAGCTTTTTGCAAGACACTATGTTTTAAGCTCTTGGACTTAAATACTGGAAACATCTTTTGGTGTCAATTCAATTAAATTTACATTTTTGAAATCTTTGTTTTATTCTCAAAACTGTCCTTGATTTAGAGACAAGAGACAAATTCTCCCAATTTCAGTTAGGAGTAGACATCTGGGTAAGTAGAGTCAACTTATTGACACAAATTGATATTCTGGTTTCAGGGCTTAGCTTCCAATTCTACTAAATAATTTTAAAGTTGAGAGAAAATGTTGGAAATAAAACTAGCTTTGCAATATTTTTTTTTCATCAAAGCTAAAGATATTGGAAGATGACAAATAATGGAAATTAACTTAAAATAAAATAAGACCTCCCTTTGCTTTGATAAGGGAAACTTTTACCCTTACTAAATATCTTTATAACATTAACAAAACATAGTAGACTTTTATTGCTTGTTCCCTCAGCCTAATCAAAATAAATATATTGAAGCTTTACTTCTCTTATGATGGAGCCGTTGAAACTATGCATCTTATGCTGCAATATTATTAACTTTATAATGATATCCATTTCCTTTATGTAACTCTAAATTTGATACACTTTATACTTCATTTCTTCTCATAGGTTCTAACAATAGTTTCACTTTTAAAGTTGCCAATTTTTTCATGAAAGAACTTTTAATAACAACAGAAATTGTGAAAAAAAGGGACAAGGATGATCAAAAACTGGTCAACCCAACAAGATGAATTGCATGGTTTTTGATTGAAAGATCTGATTGCTCTGTACTCAACCATTGCCAATCAGTTTAACAACTTACTGCAAGGAGTGAAATTAAAGCTTGGTTAACTTCCAGCAAAAATCTGATAATGAATGATCAAACAAAAGGGGTAGCACCAGGCAATCATAGGCCAATTGCCTGTTCAACCAAACAGTATTATGTGATAGTTTTGTATGGTTTCTTTCTTCTCTCTAACATATGTAAGGAATTGAATTTGTGGTGTGTATTAATATTGCAAAACTATGCACTGTTTCATGTGATATACTATGCATTTCTTTTAAGAGTGATCCAGATCCTGGCACTCAGCAGTATTCTATAGTATCAATTCTTCAAAATTGTTAGTGGCTTAGTTTGTGAGAATAACTTCAGAGTATGCAGCTTTTTTGAAACACATTTAACTAACAAATAATCCTAGTGCTTTTATAAATACTTTATAAAATCTATAGTTAATCTCAAATAAGATTATTTTTGCTACTTGTATATTTTGCACTTACAGTCATTTCTTCAACCAGGATTAAAATTTAACGGTGAGATTGCTTAGGGATTCTTGCTGTAATAATACCTGGATTATAACTAAGGCTGCTTTTTTTTTCTTTTTAACATGAGCTTCATTGACAAGGGTTTTCTTTAATCAAATATAATCCTTCATTTCATATTAACTAGTCATAAAACTGTTAAAGCAAGCAGAACAAGGAAAAAGAGACAAATCTTTTAAACTAGCTATGTTTTATATAACCAAAATTTTAAACAATTTGTTGTGTAAGGAATATATTTTGATGTGTGGTGCAGAATTTTTAATTCTGTTATCAGTTTGTCTAAGGTCGTCACTCAATTCCATTATTACATAATTCCATTATAATTTATATTTGGATGTCCCTCAAAATGGTTGCTAAAAGTATATTCTGTGTATATTCTGAACTGACCAATCAAGTTGGAAGAAAACTAGGCAATTTTCATCTGGATATATTTTATTTTTATTGTTGTTGTTTTTCCTACTAACTTAAGTAGGAGAATGAAGGTAACAACGAGAAAAAAGAAACTGTGGCCGGGTTATCAGCAGTTATGTAGGAGAGAGACTAGTAGTAGTCAAGTAGGACATCAGTTTAGAATCTCTACATGGTCATAAGATGAAGTCTAACTCCCCTTGAATGCTATTGATCCGTATATAGTTTTAATCAGTTACAAACTGTTAGTCTGGCAAGATTACTGTGCATAGGCTTGAGTAATAAATCAGTAATTTTGAATCTTCATATGTGAAATTGGTTGTTTGTGTTTGACAGCTAAGGCATCTAAACATACATCACAATTATCTCCACCGAGAAGCTGAAACACTCAAAATGCTTCATATAAAACAGAATCTATATCACAAAGTACATAATCACAATAAATTTAAAGAAATGCATCAATATTACAATGCATATTGTCTTTGTCACAGTAAATAGAAGAATTCTGCTGATTCAGACAAAAGTTCATCTAATCAAGCATTCTGATTTCAAAGGGCCACAACTGAACTATAGTTCTATTCATTTATTACTAAAGATAATATCAGACAAGACATAAAAGCAATAAATGCCCTAATGAGGATTATCCTTAAGTTGTAACTAATGTCTGTTAAACAAGATTCACTGACTACTTATGTACTGTCATGGAATTTATCTACAACATTATTATTACCAATTTTAGTTTCTTTAATTTACCAAAAGTAAACTTCCTGAAAAATTGTAGAATTTATTTCTGGAAAAGTTTCTCATAGTTCAAAAATAACAGAAACAAAACAAAATATATTTATAATCATTTAACTATACAGCAACCCAACCAATTCATTTTTTCTAGAACTATATCATTAGACTGAGATGGTAAAGTATTAGATACATGCTTGAAAATTTTCTATATCAGGAATTACCCCCAAAGACAAAATTAGCATATAGTTTTCACATTGTTCATGATAGCTGACTTTCTTTGTGCAAAGAATTCTCAGACTGCGGTGAAATTTACAGATATCTACCTACCATAGACTGGGTCTAATATTAATTTTTGCTCCAAAAGACTTATTAGAGCAGTGGTTCTCAACCTTTTTTTTTTTTACAAAAATTTTATTGGTTTTTTTAAGTTTACAAGAAAATGCTCAAAGCACACCGTGGTGTTAGGGTAAACAATCATCCAAAAGCAAAACATTTATACATACTTCAGTCAATATCTCTAGTATTCCCTCTCTTTCCCCTTCACTAACATAGTTTATTTAAGATAATTCAATCTAGTTTAAATTTAATCAATCTGTACCTGTTTCTAACACTTTAAAAAAATTATACAACCATAATCAAATTAACTTTAAATACAAACACTATCAGTTCGGGTATTCCTTCCAGATATATTCTAGTACCTTAGTTTTTTTTATTATAAATTTTATTTAATTCTTCTTCCACTGATATCCCTTAATTAAAATAAAGCATTAATCTATCCTATATATATCTAATCTATCAACTAATCAATCTCTTATAACTAACAGATAAAATCAAATCTTAATTTTTTTCAATCCATTAAACATAATTCAGTTCATATCCAATTAAATTGTCGTAACCAATAACATCAATCTTATCAATCAGAAATCATCTTATTAGATTAGTTCAAGATTACATAATAATTTTCGTACAAATAACCCTATTTCCTAAACAAAAAAAGAAAAAAAGAAAAGAAAAAAGAATAAACACATTCTTAAAAGATTTACTATATATTTCATTAGTCACTCCTTTTTTCTCTTACTTGTAACTCATAATCTTAATCTTAATCCTAAAATCAAATCATTGATCTAAATTGCCTTTTTAACCCATTATCTCCCAATATCTCTTTTTTTAGCCTAAGGTAATAATCTGTCCTAAATCTGTCCTTTAAGATATTTCAATTCATTAATCATCAAACAAATAAACCATCAGTAATTTCCATGTAGATAAATTTTATATCTTCCATTAATCCCATTTTTTCTTACATCTAATTTATAATCTTGGTCCTTAAGTCAGTCCATAGTTCTAAATTGCCTTTAGTCCATTACTCAAAATTTTAACTTTCATTTTTTTAAAATCTTATTCTAGGTTTTTTCAAATGCCAATTAGGTTTCCATAGCAAAGCATCCTTTCCAACAGATAAGTTTCCTTTTGTTGCTTGTAATATCTTTTGAATCAGTGAGAACCATCTTGACCTCTGCATTGGCCTTCTGATTTTTTTTTTGCATAAAGTCTCATTGCTTTAGAGTTCCAAGTCCCAGTCTTTGCTTTTCCTGATTCTCAACGCCATAACTGAGTTGCATATAAGGCAGAGTCAATTTCTCTTTGTTCTCAGTTAAGTCCTCTCCTTGTAGAGTCTGTTTAATAGAAGAATCAGGTGCAATCTGAAAGTCAGTTTTAAAGTTTGAGGAAGTGATTCTGGCTCTTAGTTCTATAGTAAACTCTTTCATTGTAGCACATATTTCCTCTTTAGTCTCATAAATTTTCTCCAGAATAAGTTTTCAGTTTAAATGTGAGTACAGCTCCATTTAAAAAAAAAATTCAAATGTCCAGTTAACTTTCATATAAAAAGATCATCTCCTCTCCAGTTGCAGTATTACTTTTTAACCAGTAGATGTGTTCAGTAAGCTAAAAAAAATCCATTTTTCCCCAAAGTCATTTCATTTTTCATTCTTCTTTCTTTACTCAAAACAACAACAACAACATAGGCTAATAATAAAGTTCTTAAAAAAAGTTTTTTCGATACCCCGAAGTACTTGTATGAAAAAAGCAATGTGATTTCTAAAGCTTTACTTTATTCCTTTGTTCGCCTTTCTTCTCCAACGAGTAAAAGCTGCCTTTCCAAGCTAGGGAAATCTTTCTAACACAGCTCTTACAGGCAAAAAACAAAACAAAACAAAAAAAACGAAGAGAGGGGGAAAAAAGGAAAGGTCTCACCCGGATTCACCACGGTGGGCCTGAAGCTTAGATGTTCTTTTGACTTGCGGTTTCTTGCGGCAGAGCAATTGGCCATTTTATTGGCCGATCTTCTTCTCCGTCGGCCCTCGGAGTTCTGTCCAGACAGCTGGAGGAGCCGCCGATCCTCCGCTGCCAGAATGCTGCCTCCTTGTAGGAAAGTCACACCCTCCAGGGCGACTTTGGACCGCCGATGGAGGGAAAACTAGTCAGTGAGGAGAGCAATCTCCCCGCTCGACTAGTGATGCCACTACCCGGAACCAGAAATGGCAGGCAATAGACCTAGGATTTTCTACATACATAGCATGCATTCTTCTACCACATAATCGGGGTGTTTTAAAAAGTTATTGCTCAAATGATGTTTTTTATCTGTGTTGTATGAATGAAATTGTTACTATTCTAATGCTATTAATTTAGTACTATTTACTTATAGCTTGACATTACATTTCTGGTGGGCTTTTTGAAGACTGCAACAGTATGAATGACTAACATTGTTTTTTTAATCTGAGGAGATCCATGAATTATATTCAAACACAAAAAAGAGGCTTACTGCAGCCCTGGGAGCTCAGGTTGTGATAATAAAGTTTTAATGTGTGTCTAAAGAACTCTTTTTTCCCTCTCATCCAAATACAGATGAAAAACAGAAGAAGGAATTTCTGATTCCAGCACTGAGCAGACTTCACCAGCTTTACTCTTTAAACATTTAAATTTTGCCCGTTTTTTTTTTAAAAATCCTTAGTTTGCCTTAGAGCAATGGTTCTCAACCTTTCTAATGCCGCGACCCCTTAATACAGTTCCTCATGTTGTGGTGACCTCCAACGATAAAATTATTTTCGTTGCTACTTCATAACTAATTTTGCTACTGTTTGGAATCGTAATGTAAATATTTGATATGCAGGGTGTATTTTCATTGTTACGAATTGAACATAATGAAAGCATAGTGATGAATTACAAAAACAATATAGCAATGCTTACTGGAGAAGCTTGCTCTTCCTTGCTCAAAAATGTTGGGAGGGAGGGAAGAGGAAAAACGATTGAAGGGGAAAGGAAGGAAGGAAGGAAGGAAGGAAGGAAGGAAGGAAGGAAGGAAGGAAGGAAGGAAGGAGAGAGAGAGATTGAAGGAGAAGGGAATGAGATGGATGGATGGAAGGAAGGATCTTTGGAGAGTCATGTTTTTCCAAATGGTGATGAACTGTAACTCCCAGCATTCCCCACTCTTCCAGTGTTTTTTAGGTCTGCTGGGGATGGTAGTCTGGAGTCCCCCATCCTCATCCTGGCACATCTTGGGCTTTCCCAGCCCCCCGGGACCTGTCCGCCCTCCAGTCTCCTGAACGCCATCGCAGCGGCGGGATCGTGGGAGCCCCTTTCCATGCTGCACAGCTCTTCACCGCCAAACCCTTCCCCGACTCATTACACATGAGAGGGGTGCGGCCGGAGAGCCGGCTCCTGCTCAGAAGGCACTGCTTCTCCCCTCCCAGCCCGTCCGGCTGGCCTCCGACTTACATGCGGGAATCGCCCTCTTCCCTGCCGCCTGGAGCCTGGCAAGCCAGGAAGGAGCTGCTCCTGCCCACCAGCCCCAGGGCCACGCAAGGCACCGGAGGGCCGAGGCGATCTCCGACGGTGAGGGAGGTGGGCTCGGTGGTATGGGAGGAAGTTCTATTGTGGAGGCCGACCGGGGCGGCCTCCGACAGTGAGGGAGGTGGGCCGGGTGGTGCGGGGGGAAGCTCCGGCGTGGAGGCCAGCTGGAGTGGCCTCTGACTGTGAGGGAGGTGGGCCGGATGGTGCGGGGGGAAGCTCGGTTGTGGAGGCCGACCGGGGCGGCCTCTGACGGTGAGGGAGGTGGGCTGGGTGACGTGGGGGGAAGCTCTGTTGTGGGGGCCGGCCGGGACAGCCTCAGACGGTGAGGGAGGTGGGCCGGGTGGTGAGGGGTGAAGTTCTGGCATGGAGGCTGGCCGGGGCAGCCTCCGATGGTGAGGGAGGTGGGCCGGGTGGCA
This sequence comes from Bothrops alternatus, assembly GCA_034064705.1. Classification (NCBI taxonomy): domain Eukaryota; kingdom Metazoa; phylum Chordata; class Lepidosauria; order Squamata; family Viperidae; genus Bothrops; species Bothrops alternatus. Next base: position 6,632,272 of record JARGCV010000081.1, on the reverse strand, counting down.
CAGGGGGAAGCTCCATTCTGGAGGCCAGCCGGGGCGGCCTCCGATGGTGAGGGAGGTGGGCCGGGTGGCATGGGGGTAAGCTCTGGCATGGAGGCCCACCGGGGTGGCCTCCGACAGTGAGGGAGATGGGCCGGGTGGTGCAGGGAAAGCTCCGTTGTGCAGGCAGTCCGGGGCAGCCTCTGACAGTAAGGGAGGTTGGGTGGGTGATGCGGGGAAAAGCTCCATTGTGAAGGCCGGCCAGGGCAGCCTCCGACGGTGAGGGAGGTGGACCGGGTGGTGCGGAGGGAAGCTCCATTGTGGAGGCCGGCCTTCCATTCCCCTGCCTTTCACCACAAATGTAACCTAATTGCCGCTTCTGCTCATAATTCTCTTGGCTGTTATTTTATTATTATTTCCACTATAGAGAATGATCAGGTAAAAGTGGGAGACCATGAGTTCAAGTCCTGCCTTAGCCATGAAAGCCAGCTGGATGACTTTGGGTCAGTCACTCTCTCACAGTCCAACCCACTTCACAGGGTCACTGTTATGGGGAAAATAGGAGGAAGAAGTTGTTCTAGGTACGTTTGCTGCCTTTCATTATTTGTATAAATAATAAAAGTGGGATTTAAAACAAACAAACAAACATCAGGAGGAGCACAGTGAGAAATACGATTGAATTCATAATGTATTGGAGTGCTTTTTGTTGTATGTGTAAGTATAAATATCTGAATGTATAAATATCTGCACTCATTTGACTGTTATGTGCTTGAACAAGGCTCCTCGTGTTGGTCTTTAATGGGAGAAACCTTGGTTTTCCATTGAAAACAATATTGCAGCATGATCTTGGATACATCTATTTATCTCAGCCCACTATAGATTGCTATTCTAGGGATAAAATAAGATATGACTCTCTTAGAAAGTCCTTTAAAAACAGAGGCTGTATAGTACATTCAAGAATGAAGAGCATAATTTTCTTGAGTAGCTATAATGTGAAAAACAAACTCTAAATTACCCTCTTTTAGAATGTAGGTATGCTAAACTTTTAAATATAATTTGAAGAAAATACTATCAAATAAAATTCTTTGCCTTCAAATCAGTATTGATTCCTACCAACAATACAATAATATTTGAAAAAAAAATATTTATCCAGGATTGAATAATGGGTAATATATATTTAACCAATAACTGACCTGACATTAAAAAAAATCGGATTTATAGCCAGGAAGCATCATTTCTTTGATGTACCCTACAAGTTGAAAGAAAAGGAGTTACCTGCTTAGACTTGTTATAAGGTGGGCAAGTATATAAACAAAACAAGCAAGCAAGCAAGCAAGCAAGAAAGCCCACTGACTCTCTCCTTTCCTAGAGGTTCCAGCTTCCTACTGTCTCAGCTCTACAGGTTATTATGTCAATATTAACTCCAAGGACATTGTCTACTCTTAATCTCCCACACCTCTTAATATCAAATCACATCCAACCAACTGTCTACATTTCATATGTTCTCTCTTGGTACCTATACAAAGAAAATGGAAATATTTTTGGTTTCAAGATATCCCCAAGAGGTCCCTAAAGGATTCCAATTTGAAATTTCCTAGAGCAGCATTTCTACTGAGCCCTACAGGAAAGCAGATTATATAATCCTAAACCAATTTCAGAGGTTTATATTTATTAATAAATAAAGCTTTCCTAACTTTTAATGTAGAATATTTTTATATTTTATATAAAAAATACCCCATGTCTGAAACTGTCTTTCAATCATTCCTATGCAGAGGCGTCAGAGGCATCTGGAAACATATATAATGAAAATGTGCAAAGTTGTATTATACTGCCACAACGTTCATTTTAACTTAATCTTGTGAGTGAAGGTAAATATATAAGTCCCAGGATAATGGTGCAGGATCCAATCTGTGTCTGTCATGTTACGAAAGTTTTATTCTTCCAGATTTTCAGGCTTTTGCTAGAACACATCATCAGGGAACTTCTCTCTCTCTCTCCCTCTCTCTCTCCAGGTGATGGGCTCCAGTATGAGCCAGAGAGAGAAGTTCTCTGATGATGGGTCCAGCACAAGTCCAAAAGCTTTGAAGAATAACCTGGGACTGACTCATATTGGATCCTTAAATTAATCCCCCCACCCACACCCCAGAAAATAATGGACCCTGATAGCATAATCAAAATGAAAAATTTGAAAGTTTTACTAGCTTGTTCTACCTAACTAAAATAAGGATAAGGGATCCTTTGCCTCAAATTATTTGTTTCTTGAATTTCACTAAGCTCATGTTTTATAGGAAGATATTTGTAATCTATAGGATTTGATTGTATATTTACATACAATGGAACATAGGTAAGTTGCATCTTGTATAATGCAATTTACCACCCTCTATATAAAAACTAGCCTTTATGCTTGTTTCTCAGATTTGAATACATTTCATAGCTTAGCCATCCCACAGAATATGTAGTGAATCTAATGCTTTTTTTCCCTTAAAGTCCACTAGTTTTTAAAATTCTTTTAGAACTTTAATTGCAAGCAATTATTTTTCAGATTTTGACTACAATTTGAACTACATCCTGTGGACCTCAGTTGAACTTACGTCTGGATAAACAATAATAAATGAAACCAGCATTAGCTGTGTTGGTTTCAATCATTCAAGAGCAAATACATTCTGTAAAAGGAAAGGTAATTCTTACACTTTTATCAGTTAGAACAAATAGCAGATTATGGTGCTTTCACACTTGAAATTTAAAACAGTTTTTTCTTACACTGATTGTCGTGTGTGTGAAAATAGCAGTGCATATTTACTCTGTATTTTTTTTCACTTTCTACTTTTCATTAATGGTGAATGTGAATGTAATGATACATTCACATAAACACTGAGGAAAAAGCCTGAAAACTTAATATGCTTATAATTGTGACATCTTGTGGCTTGTTCTGAAAGTGCACTTATTTAGCATTTAACTCCCACACTAGCCTGTATAACTCACAGTGATTTTTTCTACTTTGAATATTGTAGGTGTTTTTTTACCCTTAGTTAATATATATGCTATGTTGAGTTAAATATAGGCAATCAGACTCTTTAATTATGTTAATAACCCATGAAAAAAATACAATAGTTTGGGATATTTGAATATATTTGCATACATTAAATATTAACTATCCTTGTTATTATGTATTTATTTATTTATTTATTTATTCGTTTGTTTGTTTTTCATGCCTTTATATTTTGCAATATTTTCCCCATAACAACCTTGTGAGGTGAATTGCGCTGAGAACGTGACTGACCTGAGGTCACCCGACTGGCTTTCATGGATAAGGCAGGACTTGAACTCACAGTTTACTGCTTTCTCACCTGGTGCCTTAACCATCACACCAAAAACTGAGTTTCTCGATATATCATAAAAAACCAAGAAGCTACAATTATAAGGAAAAAGCATAAAAAAGAGAAAAGATAATTTTCCAAAGTAACTCAGTCTTCTCCTTAAACTGAGCTGGCAAATGAAATATTGGAACAGATTTGAACTCATTAGTGTCTCCAGTTGTCAGTGAACCCCTTGGGTAGATGAAGTTTCTTGAATCATTCAATTTATGGCAACAGCCTGGTTTTATGTATCTCTGATACATGCTGGATCTGGTTGCAGCAAGAAGGTCCAAGACATTGGGAAGATGTTGAACATATACAGGAAAACGTTCCAACCTGAAATGTGTAATTTATTCTGAGATGTTTCATCACCATAAGCATGGGTTTCTGAGATAATAAGTCGTCATTAATTAGAAATGACTCTTTGTTAAGTATAAAGTTCAGGCTTTCCTGCTAATTGGGATTTTTGAACATTCATATTAATTTCTCAAAATGCAAATTTCAATCTAGAAAATATTAATTTAAGTAATCCAACCTTTTGTCCTACTTGAAGACCAGTATTAATTTGGAGAATAAGATAGATAAGATAAGATGATAAGGTAAGGTAAGGTAAGGTAAGGTAAGGTAAGGTAAGGTAAGGTAAGGTAAGGTAAGGTAAGATAACATAACATAACATAACATAACATAACATAACATAACATAACATAACATAACATAACATAACATAACATAACATAACATAACATAACATTCCATAATGCTGTATGGAATGAAACTCTGGCTGAATCTGGATGTTCTGCTTCGAGTACTATGAAGCCTTCTCCCAGAAGGTAACAAGGAAAACAAGTCATGAAGAGGATGTGTAGTGTCCCAGATAATTTTACGGATCCTGTTCAAGCAGCGCTTCTGTGCTATCTATTTCAGCCATTCTCACCACTCTGTGCACCGCCTTCCGTGTCTGAAGCAGTGATGCCTCCAAACCAGACTGTGATGCTGTATGGCAGGATGCTCTCGATTGTCCCCCTGTAGAAAGTGGTTAGGATAGGGGAAGGAAGATGTGCTTTTCTCATGCAGCGCAGAAAATGCAGGCGCTGCTGTGCCCGCTTCACCAGTTTCTCACTGTTGAGCGACCAAGTCAGCCTGCTCGTTAGCTGCACACCTAGGAATTTGATGTTGGTAACCATTTCCACAGGTGAATCATTTATGCACAGAGAAGTGTGGCTATGCCTGCCTTTTCTGAAATCAGCAATGATCTCTTTGGTTTTTCCGGTATTTAAAACTAGGCTGTTTTCCTTACACCAGTTCACCAACCCTTCAACTTCCTTGCAATAAGCTTCCACCTTGTCATCCTGAATAAGGCCCACTACTGTTGTGTCATCTGCAAACTTCATAATATGGTTGGTGGCAAACCTAGCACAACAGTCATGGGTCAACAGGGTGAACAGCAGCGGACTTAAGACACAGCCCTCAGGAGAACGTGTGCTCAAGAAAATGGTATTAGAGGTATTTGTTCCAACTCGCACTTATTGGTGCCTGTTGGTAAGAAAATCAAGAATCCAGTTGCACAAAGGAGTGTTTAAGCCTAAAAGGCCCAGTTTGTCTACTAGATGCTGGGGAATGATTGTGTTAAACGCTGAACTGAAGTCGACAAACAGCAATCACACATGAGTATTTCTTTCCTCTAAGTGCTTCAGGCTCAGATGGAGAACGGAAGAAATAGCATCCTCCATAGAGCGATTTGGTCGGTAGGCAAACTGAAGAGGGTCAAATAGGGAAGAAGTTGCAGATTCTCAAGAATTTTCATTAACTGCTGTTATAGAAAGATGTTTCATTGGCTGTAGGACTGCATTTTTTAGAACTATGCCAACATTTTCTGCTTCTGTTGCTTTATTTTCTTTTTCATTTAATGTAATGAAAAATAAAATGTGTTTTGCTTTTTCCCCAAAGAGAAATGTTCATGAAACTATCCCAAATCAGACTGTATTCTTCCTATCCATTTTTCATTAGATATTGTAAAGTCCTGGTTACATCTCATTAACAGGGAAATAAATTGTTTCTAAATATTGCTTTACTAACACTGTGAGAATATTGTGTGATACATATAATAATAATAATAAAGCCTTAATAAGAAGCCATTCAACAAAGAAAAATACTCAGTAAAATATAGTAAGGCATGAGAATAAAGGAAAAGCATTATATTTAGTGAATACAACTTTATACAATTCAACCTTTTTCTAAGTCAAAGTAATATTACTGAATTCAAGGAGAAATAGGTGATCCTCAACAAGTTCCACAAAACTAAAAACAAGATTAATTGGAAGGCATTTTATTTTGATTGACATTGAAATTGTGCATTGCTCTTGGCTCAACTCCTTAAATACTTATTACTGGCTGTTGTCTCCAAGGACTTTCAACTTGCAGTAGTCTTCAATTACAGGACCAGCCTTCATTTGAATATATTGATTTTTTTCCCCCTAAGCTTTAGGGGAAGAATCAAAATAATGAAGTGGCAAATAAGAATGCACTTCAAACAAAAATAGCTTCTTGAGGCTTGTTCAAAGTATCCAAACACAACTTTCTAAAACAGTCTGCCAAACAAGAGCCCTGTTTGTGTTAAGTACAATAGTTGATATGTCTGTAGATGTCATAAATATGGAATTCTTATTTATAATTGAAGGCAGTACTGATGCTAATTTATTTGGAAAACTTAGCGTATTTATAAAGGCACTAATCTTAAATTATCTATCCATCCATCTATCCATCTATCTTATATCTTGCATATTGTGCAATAATGTTGCCTGGATAGCATGCTAGGAAATACGGAATAGAAAACTTGATTCTTTGAATCCTCTTTAAATCAATTCATAGTCCAAGGTGGCAAGAAAAATGGCTGGAATGCAGGTGGAGGAAGACTTTCTGAAAAGGTACAATTTATTGCTTATTTGAGAGATTATGCTGTGGCAGTACATACAGATAAGGACAGTATTTTTTTGTATGCCCTGCATCTGGAGATACACATTCAGAGTCTGTTCAGTGTTATTGGGAAAAATCAACATTTATTCTTCAGAATTCTGAATTAGAATAACTAGAGCCTATTGTGACATTTGCCAATAAAATCTTTTAGTTTCACACTGACTCCAACATTAATTTAGATTTAGCTAGAATCGCATGTGCTGGCATTGGACTTGCTGCCAGAATCTGAAAGTAGCTCCTGTAACAGTTGTGGAATTATTTGACATGATTTTTACTGGGTTCCAGCTGCAAGAGAAGTATCAGGAGCAGAATTGTGAACTTTGCACTACCTTTGTTGATCTTACAAAAGCCTTTAAAATATTGACCAACAAGACCTGTGGATAATCATGTCAAAGTTCTGCTGCTCCACCAAATTCATTCAGATGATACGTCAGTTCCATGATGTTGTGATGGCTAGGATGCTGGACAGTGGAGAATATCTATGGCAGTCTCAGTCACTAATAAATAAAAAAGGGTTGTGTGCTTGAATCCACACTACTCAGCATAAGGTTTAATGTCATGTTGAATGATACCTTTCTGAATAGTGATGCTGGAATCAACCTTAGGTACAGAGTGGATGGGAAGCTCTTCAACCTGAGGAGGCTTCAAGTCATCACCAAAGTGAAGAAAACTGAGCTGAGAGATTTCTTTGCTGATGATTGAACCTTGAAAACTGATTCAAAACCAAAGATGCAGGTAAGTATGAATAAATTCTCCATGATTTGCAACAACTCTTCAATTTATCATTAACATCCAAAAAATGGAGATCATGTACCAGCCTGCTCCTCATGCACTGGACAAAGAACCAAAAATCATAAAGGGACAGAAACTACAGGCTGTAGACCAGTTTAATTACTTTAGCAGCACTCTCTCCTGAGTAGTGAATCTTAATGCAGAAGTTAACTAAAGAATTGCAAAAACAAATTCTGCTTTTGGTAAAATCAGCCTAGTAACAAAAGTGAAAGTTTAGAGAGCCTTGGTACTTACTGTCCTTCTTCATGCTTGTTTATCAAAGTCATGCAAAATAGTTCCACCATTTCCACATGACCTGTCTTTGCAAGATATTGGGCATCAGATGGCAAGACAAAGTACTGGATACTGAAGTTTTATCTAGAGCGTATCTACCATCAGTCCACTGACTGCTGATGAGAGCACAGACCTGGTGTGCAAGTCATATCATTTGTATGCTGGAGAAGCACATACCCAAGGGCATATCTTTGGCACACTCTCTGCTGGAAGACACTTGCATGAAAGATAGAAAACAACTTTATAAAGACATATTAAAGACTTCCTTGAAATTGTTTGACATAGACACAACCACCTGAGAATTGCTGGCATAAGATCTCATCCACAAGGTCTGTCAAACTTTTAAAGCAAGACCTATTGCTGAAGTAAAACACAGGTGTGAGCAGTATAAGAGCATACTACCTGTGCTACACACATGTCCAATATATGAAGAACATTTTATGCCCTAAGTGGTCTGATATGTTATTTTTGGACAGATTATATCTATTTTCAATACCAGAAAAATGGTGCCAGGGTCTTCATCAACAACAATGAATGAATATACACATATTCACAGAGATGTGCTGGTATTCCTCTATGTAGTCAAACTGAATCAGTTTTAATCAACAATTCCTGCAGATGTAATAGGTTGCTTTATCATCTGTTCTCTTGATCTTGACATGATTTATAACTACTTTCAGTGAAGCTCTGGAACCTGATCTGGTAAATTTTATTAATTACTCTTTGAGGGAAAAGAAGTTTTCTACCTGTTTAAACAATATACTTAGACTATTTCTTTAGAAGTCATTCTTTGATCCTTTAAATTATGACAATTGATGCCCAGCTTATACCTTTACATGGCTGGGAATGTAATCAAGAAGATAGTGATTTTTCAGCTTTAAACAGCCCTAGATAATATGGATTATCTAGATTTAGTACAAATTGATTTGTAACTGCCTTGGTAAACCTGATAGATTATCTCCCCTTGAGAAATTGGAGCATAACTTTTCCTTCTCTTAGACCTTTTAGTGGATTTTGAAATCACCTATCATGGATGGTTCTGGACTGATACTTTTGGAAACTGGAATAGAAGTAGTTCTGCTTCTACATCCATGATAGTATTCTTCGCATCTATTAATCCACAAAATGGTACTAATGTATTAAACCTCTCAAGGATCCATTTCCTCTGAGGGTTCGAAAAGCAAACAAAAACACCATGCATGAAATGATTGGGAGACACAACATGGATACTTTGATTATACATGATAATCAAACTTATTTCTCTGTATGAATATCATCAGTCAATGGCATAACTCTACAAATGTCTGCCTATGAGGGGTGTGAGCTACAGTAGATGAAAGAATATAAATTAAAAATGAATCCAGGTAAGATGGAAGTCTCATTCAGAGATCTTTCTCTTAGAAAGAACATCATAACAATAATTCTAGATATATTATAATTTCTCAGGTGTTATTCAGCAGAAGCACTTTTTTCAGCTTTGACTGATAAGGCAGCTGCTTCTATTCCTAGATAATAATTCCTGAAAAGGAATGGTAGATTTATCTGTAATCTTCAAGATTGATTTCTCTAATGTACTCTACTTAGGATGCCCTTCTCAACACTACCCAAACAAACAAACAAAAAAAAAAAACCAGAAGCACATCCTGGTACTTTTTATAGCATTTTCTACTTTCTTTTGCCACTTGAGCTTAAAAATACATATATTAAATAGGGCCCCATCTCCCAAAGGTTCCCACCTACAATATGTCCTAGATCAGGGGTGTTAAATTGCTGACCCATGGGTCAGATGTTTCACGATAAAATGGTGCCCACTCCATTGCTGGCAATGGAGAAAAGTCGTGATACGTTGTGACACATCACATGACATCGTGAGTTTGACACCCATGTCCTAGATTGACTGATGATAACATTTGCAAGCAACATTTAAGTCCTGTTTGCAGAATAGATAAAGTGCTACTAGGTTTCCATTTGAACTAAAAACTAAAAATCATTTGGATCACAGGTTGCCTGTTTTTACAAAAGTAGAATAGCAGTGTTTGTTGCAACTCTATAGGTGGACATTGACTTATGACTACAATCAACAATTTGGACAAGGGGATAGATGGGAACTTATCAAATTTGCGGATGACACCAAGCTGGCAGGAATAGCCAACACTCCAGAAGACAGGCTTAAGATACAGGAGGACCTGGACAGACTTGAACACTGGGCGCTATCTAACAAAATGAAATTCAATGGTGAAAAAAGTAAGGTTCTACATTTAGGCAAGAAAAACTAAATGTACATGTATAGTATAGGGGGTACCTTTCTCAATAGTAGTAACTGTGAGAGAGATCTCAAAGTCCTAGTGGACAATCACTTAAATATGAGCCAGCAGTGTGCTGCAGCTGCCAAAAAAGCCAACACAGTGCTGGGCTACATTAACAGAGGGATAGAATCAAGATCAGGTAAAGTATTAATCCCACTTTATAATGCCTTAGTAAGGCCACACTTGGAATACTGCATCCAGTTTTGGTCACCACAATGTAAAAAAAAATGTTGAGACTCTAGAAAGACTACAGAGAAGAGCAACAGTCTACGCAGGCTCACTGTTTCCGAAATTCCGGGTTGCGAGTCCATCTTTATGATGCTGGACCTAGGGATCCAGGTGGGCTTACTGCTTATGTACCTGCCTCCCAGCTGCGTGACATCAGCCTGTGCTACTCGAGGAGATTGCTGGGCTGGCGGTGGAGTTCCCCAGGCTTATGGTTTTGGGGGACTTTAATCTGCCATCACTTGGCAAATCCTCAGAGTTGGCACAGGAGTTCATGGTCGCCATGACAACCATGGATCTGACCCAAGTAGTGCAGGTTCCAACGCATGAGGGTGGACATGCCCCGGATATGATCTTCCTTTTGGACCAGTTGGGTCATGATCTAGTTTTAAGGGGCTTAGATACTTTGCCTTTGTAATGGACTGATCATTTCCTGCTTCGACTGAATTTTACGGCCCCAATCCTTCCCCGCAGGGAGGCAGAACCGATTAGGTGGTTCCGCCCCAGACGCCTGATGGATCCTATTGGTTTTCAGATGGTGCTTGGGGAATTACCGAGCTCCCTCATTCACAATTCGGCGGAGTCCCTGGTAGTGGCATGGAATACGGCCGCGAAGGGGGCTATTGACCGGATTGCGCCTTTGTGACCTCTCCGCAGTGCTGGCCCCAGGAGGTCTCCTTGGTTTACCGAGGAGCTCAGGGGGATAAAGCACCATAAGAGACATCTAGAGAAGTGATGGAGACGAAGTAAGTCCGGATCTGATCGAACCAGATTGAACTCATATATTAGAGCCTATCTGAAGGCGATTAAGGCGGCAAGATCTTTGTATCTTTCTGCTTTGATCGCGTCTGCAGAATCTCATCTGGCCACCCTGTTTAGGGTGACCCGGTCCCTCCTTAATCCGAGGGGTCCGGGGCCTCCCTTGCAGGGTAGTGCCGAGGACTTTAACAACTGTTTCGCAGACAAAGTAGCTCAGATCCGGGCTGACCTAGACTCCAATTGTGCAGCAGAATTGACTGATAACGATTCAGTCGAGGGGACAGGGGCATGTTCTTGTCCGGTCATCTGGGGCGAGTTTGAAGCTGTTACGCCTGAGGAAGTGGACAGGGCCATTGGAGCTGTGAGTTCCGCCACTTGTTTGTTGGACCCGTGTCCCTCCTGGCTTGTTTCTGCCAGTAGGGTGGTGACACGTACCTGGATCCAGGAGATTGTCAATGCTTCTTTGAGGGAGGGGTCCTTTCCAGCTCCTTTAAAGGAGGCACTTGTGTGCCCCCTCCTCAAGAAGCCTTCCCTGGATCCAGCAATTTTGACCAACTATCATCCGGTCTCCAACCTCCCCTTTGTGGGGAAGGTTGTTGAGAAGGTGGTGGCACTCCAGCTCCAGCGGTCTCTGCAGGAAGCCGATTATCTGGGCCCTCTGCAGTCTGGGTTCAGGCCCGGCTACTCCACCGAAACTGCTTTGGTCGCTCTGTTGGATGATCTCTGGCGGGCCTGGGATAGAGGCCAGTCCTCTTTCCTGGTGCTTCTTGACCTCTCAGCAGTGTTCGATACCATCGACCATGGTATCCTTCTGCGCCGGCTGGAGGGATTGGGAGTGGGGGCACCGTGCTACGGTGGTTCTCCTCCTATCTCACTGGTCGGTCGCAGTCGGTGGGGGGTCAGAGGTCTACCTCTAGGTTACTCCCATGTGGGGTGCCTCAGGGGTTGGTTCTCTCCCCCCTACTTTTTAACATTTACATGAAGCCACTGGGTGAGATCATCCACCGGCACGGAGTGAGATACCATCAGTACGCTGATGATACTCAGCTGTACATTTCCACTCCTGGCCATATCAGTGAAGCAGTTGAGGTGATGTGCCGGTGTCTGGAGGATGTGAGGGTCTGGATGGGCCTTAACAGATTAAGGCTCAACCCTGACAAGACAGAGTGGCTGTGGGTGATGCCTCCCAAGGACACTTCAATCTGTCCTTCCATTACCCTGGGGGTAAATCTATAAACCCCTCGGAGAAGGTCCGCAACTTGGGAGTCCTCCTCGACCCACAGCTGACATTGGATCATCATTTGTTGGCTGTGGCGAGGGGGGCATTTGCCCAGGTTTGCCTTGTGCACCAGTTGAGTCCTTATTTGGATCGGGAGCCTCTCCTCACAGTCACACATGCCCTTGTCACCTTGAGGATCGACTACTGCAACACTCTCTACATGGGGCTACCCTTGAAGAGTGTTCGTAGACTACAATTAGTGCAAAATGCAGCTGCACGAGCAGTTGTGGGCCTTCTGCGCTGTACCCACATTTCACCAACTCTCCGCATGCTGCGTTGGTTGCCTATCGGTCTCCGAGTGCAATTCAAAGTGTTGGTTATTACCTATAAAGCCCTTCATGGCATGGGACCAGGATTTTACGGGACTGCCTTCTGCCACATACTTCCCTATGACCGGTGAGAGCACACAGGGTCGGCCTCCTCCAGGTCCCGTCAGCGAAACAATGTCGTCTGGTGGTCCCTAGGGGGAGGGCTTTCTCTGTTGTGGTGCCCACCCTCTGGAACCAACTGCCTCCTGAAGTCCGTGTTTCTCTGACTCTCCCGGCCTTCCGAAAAAAAATCTTAAAACTCATCTTTGCCGGCAGGCCTGGGGATGACTGTGGTTGACTGTTGAATATGAGTGGGTGTTTTATTGTATTTTTAGATATTTTTTGTTTGGGTTTTTTATTGTAATTTGTTGTTTATACATATGTTGTTAGCCGCTCCGGGTCTCCAGAGAGGAGCGGCATACAAGCCCGAACAAATAAATAAAATAAACAAAGTTGATTAGGGGACTGGAGGCTAAAAAATATAAAGAACGGTTGCTGGAATTGGATATGTCTAGTTTAACAAAGAGAAGGACAAGGGGGGGGACATGATAGCAGTGTTCCAATATCTCAGGGGCTGCCACAAAGAAGAGGGAGTCAAACTATTTTCCAAAGCGCCTGACGGCAAGACAAGAATGGAAACTAATCAAGGATGGAAACTAATAAGGAGAGAAGCAACCTAGAACTAAGGAGAAACTTCCTGACAGTTAGAACAATTAACCAGTGGAACAACCTGCCTCCAGAAGTGGTGAATGCTCCAACACTGAAAGTTTTTAAGAAGAGACTGGACAGCCATTTGTCCAAAATGGTGTAGGGTTTCCTGCCTGAGCAGGGGGTTGGACTAGATGACCTCCAAAGTCCCTTCCAACTTTATTATTATTATTATTATTATTATTATTATTATTATTATTATTATTATTATTATTATTATTGTTATTATTATTATTATTATTTATGGTTCTAAGACATTATGATTATAAATTGAAGCAATATGTGACTGGATTTGATTATTTGACCTGTTTTGTTTTTTTTTGTTTTTTGCAGTGGTGGTTAAGCGAAACCCATAATTGCTAACCAAACACATTAACCAAATGTCATGGTTATTAAGTGAATCCATTTCCCCAACTTTTGTGTTTTTTGAAGTATACCCTGGAAGCCAGCAACAACAACAACAACAAATTGCAAATCATAGTCTGATGAAAATAGGACATTGCAAACAGTTATAAAGATGAGCCAGTTGCAAGCACCCAAAATGTGATCATGTGACTGGAGGGGATGTGCAGTCATTTAATTTTTAAAATGGGTCATATAAAGTATTCATCATAACTTTGAATAGTTCATAAATAACCAGTCATATGTGCACATCATTGTAGTTTGAGAAAAAATTGGAAAAGAAATGCTATTTCTTGGAGGGGGGAGGAAGAACTTTCTTGTGGCATAAATAGTTTATGATTGAGAAGACTAGCTCTGATGGGCTTTCAGATGGGTATATTAGTTGAATGACTTTGGAGTTTCTGTTGGCATGAAACAGATGTTCACACTTGAATATGTAAAATTGAAACATTATTTTATCAAATCGATTCTTTAAAAAATCAGCAGTATCTAACAACTAAAATATAGATTACTGTTCAATGAACATCCCAGTATATTATTACATATCCTGTAATTCATTACAGGGAAATTAGATAATAATGATTAAACTGAAACATAGTTACATATTTATTCTGTATATTTATTGAAATCAGTAGATGGATCCCTCAACTACAAATTATAATGGATATGTACATTAAATAGAGTTAAATAGAATAGATGGGAGCTCATTATACTAAGCCAATTGGAAGAATCTTGGGCTTCTGCTGGTAAATGAAGTGTAAAATTCAGGATAGCATTCTAGCTAATCTAGTATACATATCTTTCATGATTTATCAACGTTAAAGTGGGGTTAATTGAAAACATATTTGAGATAAGTCTAATTCTGGGCTGATACCACTCTTAAAAACTGTAATATATGTGTTGGGGAGGAAGGGCAAGATGGCATTGGAATAGCAGTCTTTTAATGAGCTCTGCGTACAGTAATTTGCAGAAAACCTAGGATTATAATTAAGCCATTTATGTGATCCAAACTTTACTGCTGAGATGAGGTATGCCTGCTGAGATATGAACATATAATAAATGCTTGCATGGGCAAATCTAATTGCTTTAATGTTCATACGTTGGGTCAGTGATGTTGAACCATCATTGGTGGGACAGTGAACAAGAAAAGTTGGAATAATCCTGCATTCTTTTTAGCCTATCTGTTTTGATAAACGATTGTAGAGCTAGGAAAAAAATGAACCAAATTGTTTATCAATACACCTATGGAATTACGTTGTAGTGTTTGGAGTTTATTTCATTTCTCTTTATATCCATACAGAAAAAGATTTGACTCAAGTCCAAAGCAGTTCATAGCTATAGTAATAGGTGGGAAATATTTTTTTTTATATTTTCACACCAGAACACAATGTGATCTAATACAATTAACTGAAAAATAACAAAGTACTTCTTCACACAGAAATTAGAAAAGTGAGTCACTTTTCTAGTCGCCAATTTTAAAGAGATTAGACACATTTATGGGGAAAGGATTTTCAATGGTTATTATTTATTATAGTTTTATATTACCTGAAAGGATTTATGAATTATATACTCAAGGTCTATATCTGGAATTATTATAAGCATGTGGTTGCCTATTGTCAGAAGACATTGTGTAAACATGTGGACATAGTCTGATATAGTACGTATGGACCCTTCTTATGCATGTATACTCTTACACTTTTGCATTCCTAAGGTCCAAATACCATTTCTAGTGTAAAGGAGAGAAAGAATGGTGACCAACAGATTATGATCATTTTAATCAAACTCTACACTGAAATAAAATAGCATTTCCTAGTTCAGTCTAAAGATAATCATGTCTTTCCTAGAGATTGAGTAATTCAGTTGTCATCCGAGAATTCCTAGGCCATGGAGGTGGCCCTTCATTACAAAAATAGATTTTTGTTTTACATTAAATTGTAATATTCATATGCAGGAGGTTCAAGCATTCTATTTGTGCACATAGCATGACCAGAATCTGACCTCAGCAAAGATTAGGAAAGCAGATTTTATAGCTATAATAGAAAGGAATTCTATTTATAAGAACAATGTTGTAAGTATAACCAAAACTATGCCTAGATAATAATATTATAGAAGAATTCAGGAGCTTGTGCATTTGAGAAGAAAGGCAAAATAAAGTTATTTCAAAATAGCAATCTTTTAGATAAGAACAGTCATGGTGCTAGGAAGACAGTCACAGAAAAATATTTAATTCTTAGTCAATACCTTAGTGCTCTCTTCTGGTCAGTAGGGTGTGGAGTGCTGGAAAGTCAGTTTCATTACATTTGGACCTCCACTACCTCATTAGGAAAAAAAATGCCCCACAGAAAAAAGGACTTTTTATTGGGCCTGAGCATAGTTCTTGTCATGACATGACATTATTAAAATTATGTCTTTAGCTTATTGTCATATGAGAAAAAGCTCATATTTTGAAAACTGTTGAAACTCTTCAAAAGGTGTCTGGAGAAAGAGATGGACAAAACTAGAATCAAGAGGTGCACTCTTAAGAAAGAGAGAAAAGGGAATACTGTTTATTTTAACAGTGTAGTCTTATTCAAATGGCTTTTTTTCTCTTTTAGTTTTTGGCCATCAAGTTTTATGAATAATTTGGTTGTGTCTAAGGTATGGATTTTTCCTAAACAAGCAAGTTGAACGTGTATCTATACTTGATGTAAAAGAGTGAAGCTAAGGTCTTTTAAATATGAAATTAAGGACAGGCTTCCAAAAACTTTTCCAAATAATTTCAGCCTTAACCCCAGACACCCCTGTTATTTCAATCCTGGCCCTACAGTGAGTAGCATCTTCCAATCATGCCAAACTGAGCCAAAGGGTAAGGTGGCAGAATGATATGCACAACCCACCTTAAAAAAAATTGTACAAAACAAGATGTAGGACCTGACATAGGTTTCTAAATACTTGCATATTGCTACCAAGTTGAAAAATGCATTACCTTGTGCTCCCTGCTACCTAAATTAATTATTGCTCTTGTGGTACAACTCCTTATTTGCTTTATCATTATTCCTCATAACTCTAGTGTCTAATTTAGCTTTTGATATAATTATGATGGCAGAGGGCCAATGTTCAATTAAGATACATCTCCTACTAACTAAAGCTTTAATTCTGCATCTTGTATATAGACTTTAACAGGGTTGAAATTGTGTGCCTTCTTGGCTTAGTGCCAGCTGCTCCAGCTGCTGCTATTGCATCTCTTCTGTTGTGAGATTATTATTATTAGTTATTATTATTTTAAGAAACACTTTCTTTAATGTATCCTTATTCTATGAGTGGAATAAAATTCTACCCTTCCCTAAACTTCATACTTCAAAGTTATCTTAGAAGAAGTTGGTATCAGAACTTTAAACTGTCACTATTGCTGATCTGTAACATAATAAATGCAGGAAGTCCTTCACTTATGACTAGAATTGGGACCAGAATTTCCATTGGTAAGCAAGGTGGTTATCAAATGAATTATGCTCAACTCTATGGTCTTTTTTGCTATGGTTGTTAAGTGAATCATGCAGTCATTAAGTGAATCCAGCTTTCCTGATCCACTTTGCTTGTTGGAAGCCAGCTGGGATGGTCACAAATGGTGACCATATTATCCTGGACCGCTGCAACTATGGTTAAGGACATGTCAGTTGCCAAGCACTTGAATTCTGATTATGACTTTAGGGAAGCTGTGGTGGTTGTAAGTGTAAGTAGTATTTTTATGAGCTGTTGTAATTTTGAATGAATGGTTGTAACTGTAGGACTACATAAGATATATAAGACTATATCATATTCATTAAAAATTCACTGAATCATAACGAAAGGCTGAATAATTAAGAAAGGACATTTAGTGAGTTCATTTCCCTTTTCAAATACAGCATATATCAGGCACAAGCTAACTTACTGCCATCCAAATAACATATAAGATTAAAGTCCAGAATGATTTTAAATAATGGAAATTAGCAAAATTGTTCTATTAAGATATTTAGTTGTGGAATGTAACATATTCATATGTGAAAATGCAAGATATGACTTATATTAGGAAAGAGCAGAAATGATTTATTCTTCTGTGTGTATACTGGTCTGTGACCTGGAATATTTATAAAATCAGTTACACATTTGGGGTATGCAAACTTTTGCATTTAGTTTTACTAAAATCACATTAAATAGATCTTGATATAATCATAACAAAATAATTCCTTCTTGAGGCAAAATCAATCGCTGTGGATATTGTTTTATGTGGTGGCAGCCTTTTTTTAACTCAAGATAAAATAAATGAAATTAAAACGGGCAACAAACATGTGCAATGGTTATGAACAAAACTCAGAAACGGGAAAAGAATAAGATGTTAATGAACATAATTTTGTAAATTATATACAAATTATAGTGATAATTTCACATATAACTAACATCGTTTTCTAAAACTTGGCTAAATATTTATTCAGGTTGGAAGCATTTCTCCATACATTTCTAGCCCACATCCCATTTGGGAACTTTTTGAGGATAAGATTTTTCAATTCAAAAAAGAATTAGAAGAGAATATTTGTAGCTCATAGTTGAACAGTGGCATCCTTGGTGCTCTCTGAGCTTGGTGAGCTTGGTAATTTTCTTACAGACATTTCATTACCACATTAG
This sequence comes from Bothrops alternatus, assembly GCA_034064705.1. Taxonomy (NCBI): domain Eukaryota; kingdom Metazoa; phylum Chordata; class Lepidosauria; order Squamata; family Viperidae; genus Bothrops; species Bothrops alternatus. The sequence continues at coordinate 6,614,277 of JARGCV010000081.1, read as the reverse complement.
ACAACATCATCTGGTAACATTATGAAGATGTTACCTAGTTTGATAATGAAATGTCCTCAAGAAAGCCATCATGCTCAGAGAACACCAAGAACCCCACAAAAAAGAATTCATTGTATTCTTTCTCCTTAGTTCTGGGAGAAATTTCCTGACAGTTAGAAAAATTAATCAATGGAACAACCTGCCTCCAGAAGTTGTGAATGTTCCAACACTGGAAGTTTTTAAGAAGAGACTGGACAACCATTTGTCTGAAATGGTATAGGCCATAGTGACAAACCTATGGTACGTGTACCACAGGCAGCACACAAAGCCATCCCTGTGGGCATCCGTGCCATTGCCCTGGAGGAAGACGGGACCAAGCTGCTTCCTTCTGCCTCTCCACATGCGCCTGCACTCTCATTCTCTTTCTCACTGCACTGAGAGCCAGGGAGCAGCTGCAAGAGTTGGGTATATCTGCGCTGGATGGTGGAGGCAGCTGCCAGCATGAGTCCAGGCAAGCCTTTGGAGTGATTTTTGTGGTGCCCCAGCAGCCTGATCCGGGCTCCAGAGGCCTGGAAAAGACCTCTGCCACCTGGATCGACCATGGGGGGTGGAAATCACTCACCTGCCATGCAGATCGTGCTGCCACTGCCGCCTTTCCCCCACCTGCCACGCGGATCACGCTGCCACTGCTGCTGTTTCACCACTGCGCGGATCGCACTGCCACATCTGCCACTGCCATCCCCCCACCCGCTGTGTGAATTGCACTGCCACTGCCGCCACCACCATCTCCCCCACCCGCTGCATGGATTTTGCTGCCGCTGCCATTCCCCCATGGATTGGGCTGCTGGCGTACCACAAAATCATCCCATGGCCATGGATGCAAGCTCCAGAGGCCTGGGAAATGCTTCTGCCATCTGGATTGGTCGTGGGGGGACACAAAATCACTCTGTAGCCCTAGATCTGGGCAGCAGAAGCATTTTTCAGGCCTCCGGAGCTTGCATCTATGGCTGTGGTGTGATTTTGCGGCACGCCAACAGCCCGATCCGGGCTGCAGATGCTTGGAAAATGCTTCTGTTGCCCAGATTGGCCGTGGGGGGCATAAAATCACTCTGCAGCCCTAGATCAAGGTGGCAGAAGCATTTTCCAGGCCTCCAGGGAAAGGAAAGCATTGCAGAGTAAGCACACTTACAAAAAGGGGATCTCTCTCTCTGTCTCACAGACACACATACTTCCCCCATCCCCTTTAATATCATCTCTTCCTCTACCCCTTCAATATAATCTCTCCCCCCACTCCCTTTAATATCTCTTTCTCTACCCCCTTCAATATCATCTCTTCTCCCATTCCCTTCAATATCATCTCTTCCCCCACCCCCTTCGAAATTAAATGTTTCTGAGAAATCCAGGGTGGTTTATAAAAAAAAAAAACCTCTTAAAGACAGCTATTGTAAAGCATAACCAGCACAGCTTAAAACAATATTAACAGTGTGTATTTTAAGAAAGAAAAATATTAGTAGTAATTTACTTAGTGCTGTTTGACCATGAAATGTGTTGTTGTTCTACATATGCCTGGCTGAACAGTGTTTGGAGTTGCCTCTAAACGGGTGAGGGATGCACTGTTCATATTTTTCTTGGAAGAAAGTTCTATAATTGGGGTGCTGTCTCTGAGAAGACTCTGCTCATGGCCACTGTTCTATAAACCAAACCAGGGGGACCATCTGATCTAAATGGATGGTAAACATAGATGATTAGGGGTCTGGAGGCTAAAACATATGAAAACTGTTTGTAGGAATTCGGTCTGTCTAGCTTAGTGAAAAGGACTAGGGGTGATGACATGATAACAATGTTCTAATATTTGATGGCTGCCACAGAGAAGAAGGGGTCAACCTATTTTCCAAAGCATCAGAAGACAATAATAGATGGAAACTAATCAAGAAGAAAACCAGCCTACAACTGAGGACTTGTGAAAACAACTAACCAGTGAAAAGGCTTGCCTTCAGAAGTTGTGGATGCTCCATCACTGGAGGCTTTTAAGTAGAGATTAGATATTCCATTGTCTGGAATGATATATGTCCCCTGCTTGATCAGGGGTTTGGATTAAAGACCTCAATGGTCTCTTCCAACAGTCTTTGAGAGAAGTGCTGCCAACCTCTCCCTCTCCCCTCATCCCATCCTGGGCACAGAGAGATGGAGGGAAGGAAGGAAGGAAGGAAGGAAGGAAGGAAGGAAGGAAGGAAGGAAGGAAGGAAGGAAGGAAGGAAGGAAGGAGATTTGAATAAGAGGGAGGGAAGGTCTGAGGGAAGTCCTGCCTTAGCACTTGGCCACCAGCAGCCCTGTTGCGCTTTCGCCATCCCCTGGTGGTCTCCCATCCTATTGCTGATGATGCTTTGGTTACAAAGCCAGATCTCCTTGCATGGAGAGGGAGTGGGCCTCCCTCTGACCCATGCACTTTGCCCTCCTGCACCTACCATGAGCAACCTGGCCAAGGAGAGCAAGCACAGAAGCAGTAGCCTTGAGGAAGAGGCAAATGCACCCCCTCGGGGAAGTGCGGCTAGGATAGGCAGAGCTGTGGGGTCCTGGTGCCATGGAAGCTCAAGGGCCGGGCTAGGTGCTTGACCTCCACTGCCCAGGGCTCCAGGCAGTCTGTGCCACCGTCCAGGGCCCCCCTGCATGGCTTGAGGCTCAGTGAGGCTCAATGAGGCTCCTCCAGTGGACCAAGCCCTGGAGCTCGCTCTGGTCCCACCCCCCTCTGCTGGAGACCCTCAAATCCACCCCAGTTATGCCCAGGCCCACACAAGTGCCCCTGATGCGAGTGACGTCAAGCTGGCCACGCCCACCCAGTAGGCCACCCAATCCAGTGGGCCATGCCCACCCAATGGGTCACACCCATTCGGCACCCGATGATAAATAAGTGGGGTTTGGGTTTCAGTTTGGGCACTCAGTCTCTAAAAGGTTTCCCATCACTAGTATAGGGTTTCCTGCCTGAATGGGGGTTGGACTAGAAGACCTCCAAGGTCTCTTCCAACTTTATGATGATGCTGCTGATGCTGCTGATGCTGATGATAATGATAATGTCTAAGTTGGAAAAAGCCAGATGCACATTTCCTCATTTCATCTTAACACTTGTTAAGGAACTATCAAATCATTTTCCATTCCTAATGACCACATATAAAGACAGAAATAGTTGAGCTTCATATAAATACCATATATTTATTTCATTTTTATTCTGATTCACTTTTTCTCAACAGATAAAAGGATAATATGTAGCCAGTAAAATTTCAGCAAATCTAAAAGATTTGGATTAGAGATTAGATACAGTGAATAAGTACTGAATAAGGAAAAAATATCAATAACTAACATTACAAAAATATTCACACTAGAAAGCAACAAAATATACCAAAATATATCCATGAAATTTCAAAGTTTATACAGATTACCTTTATTAACTTGATAAATCCAGTGTCTGCATTAGATGAACCTCTGTGCAGCATCCAATAGGAGACAACAGTTTAAAAAAGTATCTTCTTTCAATATCTGTTTAATATAGAAATTATGATCTTCAGATCATAGGTCATTCTTAATCTTCTGTACAAGAACAGATCAAAGCAGGATGAAATGCCATGTGGGAGAAGAAGTTGGCAAATAACACACTGAGTCAAAAAATGAGGCAGAGCCAGGGAGATATATTAAAAGGGAAGACCCAAATTCATCCCTATGAGAATAGCACCCTGCAGTGGTCAGCAGCTTAGAATGCTGCTGACTGCTCTATTCTAAGTCTCACATGGCCCAGACTAGGGGTGCAGTTCACACTATGGTTCACATAACACCTAGATATGAACATACATAGGTGCAAATAAGGGCAGTGATGAAACACAAGTATACATATATAGTATTCTTCCTGATTAGACATGCACAAAACAACAATAAAAGTACAGAACTGGGTTCTGATGGGGCAATGAAATTAGGTTACATGCATACAGTATACATTCTGGTTAGTCTCTAGAAAGAAAGTATGTATAGACCACAATATATTACATCATTGCAAAAAAAAATGTCCACAAGGTTCCTGCTGGTCAAGATGTTAGAAAACATTCCAGGAGTCCATCCTCTGTGTGTTGTTTTTTTTTTTTTGCCTTATTAACAATACAGGTTACCCAACTTGAATTTGTTGAATGCTGTGCTTAGCCATTACTTTCATTTTCATTTTGTTGGAGTTCTTTAAATGTGTTTGAATTAGAGAAACAATTATCCTTATTCCAGCGTTCTTCCCTAATCTGCAAAGCAAACAACAGACAGTAGTAGGAAAAATTATCATCATTATATAGAAGAAAAAGGCCAATAATTAGAACTCGACTAAACAAAAGTTCAGTGACTATGTGTTGTATAAAGATAATAGTGTTAATCAGAGCATACTGAGATTAGTAAAATAACACTTTGTTACTTGAATACATACATAAGATTGTACACATGGTAAGTAGAAGGCTATAATTATATTGGTAGACTTAGATGATAGAAGTCTCAGCATTCAGGCAACAACTGTCAATTTTTGAACCACTAGACCAGCAGCACTGTGGATAAATAATTTCTGCTGTGTTACATATATCTGCACATTGTATCGCAGATTTCCATAATAATGCTGTCCCTTATTCCCAAAAATCATAAGATAAAGAATGCTACAATATTAAAATCAATTACTGTTAACAGTGATCCACAAGGATTGGCGTTTTCTGATGCAACATAGAGAATGCTCTGTTTTGGAATTGGAATTGCCAGAACATGACAATGTATTGTTCAGGAAATGGAATAGTTTGTTTCAAACTAACAATTTAACATACAGTTAATCCAGTCTTCAAAAAACTGTTGCTAGTACACATATTGTATGCATATCAAGATGTATGTTGTAAATAAAATATTGTTTTATTTCATTTATTTGATTTCTATGGCTTCTCTTCTTATATAAAGACTCAGAGCAGCTCACGGTATTAGTTTATAAGCAGATAAAAACAATACAATAAAAACAAGCAAAAAAAAACAATATACAGACATATAAAAAGATAAGAAAAGGAATATTCTTTATTGGCTAAGTGTGATTGGACACACAACCAATTTGTCTCCGGTGTACATACAAGCAATAAAGTGATAAATCATAAAACATAAGATATAACCAAGGAAGTAGTAGTCATATGATACCAATAGGAGTAGGGAATAGGAAAGAAGGATAATAGTAATATAGCCCTACTACATGGTTAGATATCAAGACAGCACTTTTGGTAGTAGGTGTTTAGCAGACTGATAACATGGGGGGGAAAACTGTCATTGTGTCTAGTTGTTTTGGTATGCAATGTCATATAACATAAATGCATAAAAACAAGCTAAAAACCAATGTACAAACATATATAACATATTAAAAAGTATCCATAATAAAGGAACTAGAATGATTCACAAAACCAACTCAAGATAAGAAGCATTCAAAGAGCCAAATAAAATCAAGCAACAATTGATGGAAGAATTCCAAAAGAAAAATATGTTAAACAAAACAATTTTGAAAATTCAGATAAACTATAAAAAAATTGGTGCATTAAATCAGAAAAGAGAAATATTTTGTTTGACTTGTCTGAATAATGTTTTTACATAGCTGTTTTTGTGGGATGTTGGATTGTTACTTTAGTCATGGAACATGTCATTAATGTAGGTTTTCTTGATAAACAAATTACACAATTTGTGATTTTTATAGTACAAATACACCACAGAAACTCAGAATGCCACAAAACAGACCACTGACATAATATATTCCAACAAAATGGATAGTCATGCAACTTTACAAAAAAGTGCCTGATCATTTAACCCATCAAGACACAGCCAAGAGAATCTAGGAGAAGAATAACACTTATCAAAAACATCTCAGAAACAACCAACAGACCATTACAACAATACAACACTGTCCTACACACAATCCAACTAAAGCCTTCCAAAATATCTTAAGTAAACCAAATGACCCAGTAATCCAAGAAGAAGAAAAATAGGACTCATCTACAAAATATAGTATAAGGACTATAACAACCACAATGTAAGACAGATAGAAGATTAGCAGGCACATTCATGAACACTAACTAACAATCAGAAGACACAATAATAATCTAAGGATGCAATAAAAGTCACAACATATGGGTAGATTCAACCATAGTTTCAACTGGGAAATTGTAAGAATCCTAGAGTGAGCAAGCAATCAGAATGGAGCTGGAAGGGACCTTGGAGGTGTTCTAGTCCAACCACCTGCTCAAGCACGTGACCCTATACAATTTGAGACAAGTGGCTGTCAAGTTTCTTCTTAAAAACCTCCAGTGATGAAACACTCACAACTTCTGAAGGCAAACCCTTCCACTGGTTAATTGTTCTTACTGTTAGGAAGTTTCTCCTTAATTCCAGGTTGCTTCTCTCCTTGATTGGTTTCCATCCATTGTTTCTAGTTTTGCCTTCTGTTCCTTTGGAAAATAAGTTGACCCCCCTCTTCTTTGTGTCATCCCTCCAAATACTGGAATACTGCTATCATATCACCCCCAGTCCTTCTTTCTTCTAGACTAGCCATACCCAGTTCTTGCAACCATTCTTCATATATTTTAGCCTCCAGGCCTTTAATCATCCTAGTTGCTCTTCACTGCACCTTTTCCAAAGTCTCAACATCTTTTTTGTAATGTGATGACCAAAACTGGATCCAATAAGGTTTTATAAAGTGGTACTAATGCTTCATATGATTTTGATTCTATGTCTCTGTTTATGCAACCAAGTACAACATGTAGACAATTTCTGGAAGATTGCACTCAGCAAATTTCAAAGATACAATAATATAGCTATGAAGGAAGCAAAAAGACCAGAACACATCCAGCAATCAACACAAAAACAGCAGGGATTAATATCAGATCAACAATCAAGCAGTAAACAATACCTTAATAAGGGAACTACAATGGAGAAAACCATACCCCCATCAATAGTGCCAGGACAAGCTACAATATAAAAACAGGAAAAAAAAAACTTACTGTCAAATTTTCGACTAGCAAAACCAACCAAGCAAATGCTTTTGAGATTTTTCAATCTCTTAATGCAAAATTTTATTGAGTACACCATATCGGCATATATGAAAGTAAAACCAGCTCTGACCAGACCCCACCCAAATCACTATAGTAAAAGCACTGATTCCTTCCTTCTCCCTCTGGGTCAAGTCACGTTCCCCAATCAAGCTGAAAAATATTCTTATGAGAATCCATTTCTAGATCTGGCCACATATCTAGCAATTATCCTTGGTTCCCGCAGTCTGCTTCCTTAAGTTTTGAGGTCTTTATTCCAGATCTCTCCCCTCCCCCTGAGCTTGTTGGCAAGTTGAGAAGCAATGTCTGTCTCACCAGCAAGACTGGATTTCAAGACTTGATACTTACACTCATTAGCACTGATTATGTTACTGAATCAAGCAAGCAAACTACCAACATCAGAGAGTACCCAGGACTCCAGAATTCAACCATATGTATATTGTTACAATTATAGTAAAATGATTTAAATGCATATAATTACAGAGTACAGGGCAATTAGCAATGAATTTGAATCTGAGACTGTTTTCCAAGTTTTATTATGTTGAAGTGAAGACTTAAATTCCTATAGTGCAAGTGGGTGTGTATAAGAGAAAAATGCATACAAAGAGAAAGTAAATTTTCTGTGACGTTGTCATGCCCAGAGATCATAAATCAGTATTCTACTGTTATGCCTTACTAAGTCATTTTGTAGCTCCTGTCACTTGTCACTCTTCATTGTTTTTTACAATACAAGAATGTGAATGGCTTGTATTTTGGTTTTAGTGAAAGAATAAAGGCTTTTAGATAAGAACAATGGCTCTTTTCTTTCCAATACACTTGGTCAGAGATTTAGGTGCAAACCAAGTTTTTCAGAAAGTATTCTTTCATATTGCTGGCAACATGTGAATTAACATGCAAAAAGTGCTGTAATTATCAGAACAATTAGCATACACTGCAAATTGAAATGAAAAAAAAATCGTAATTACAAATGTCATTATGGGTGATTTCTTTTTTCTATTTGGCACGGTATTTCATCTTATTGAATTTCTGTGTATTTTAATCTATTATTATTGCTGCATGCAATATTGTATTTTGAACACATTCCCTGCTGTGGAATTAGATGTGCAGTCACTGTAGCATAATGAATATGCTGCCTAACAATGGGAATCCTTTAAAAACACAATAACATTTTGAATTTCATCATTATGATAGATTAGGAATGTACATTTTAATTCTCCTGATGTTAGTGTGAGCATGTTGTGAGCTGAAATATTTAGGGGTTTGTTGCCAGCTTAATTAAAACTATTCATTGTCTTGCATCAGAAATATGATTTGCACTGAGTTCACATATTTCAGAATTAGATTTGCACTGAATCACATCAAAGGCCATCACTGAAAATACTTAGGGATGATATGAAACTCCTGCTGCTTAAACCCATTGGGACTTAAACAGAGATTTGGTCTGAGTTATTGTGGCACTGTTCGTTTCATGGCAACTAAATATCAAATGAGAAAGATGCCTCTTCGAATCTTGCATTGCATACTGATAAATGGTTTCAGTGTGCATTGAAAAAAATATAGTTAAAAGATAGCTTGCATGATGAGAATTGAGATAAATGTCTTGTGAATAATGAAAGAATAAGAAACTTGACCAATATATTTCATGATACAATCCTACCAAATCTTGTATTGTGTACTTTTTTAAAAAAAACAGATACTAAGCTCTGGTTTGCTAATTTGTGTGGATGAAGCTCTTTCTAAAGATAATGTTGTCAGGTGTAAGATCTGATCTGAAGCATATACTATGTACTGCACAGTGATATAGGAAAACGCCTTATGCCTTATGTTGTGGCTTGTACCTTTTTTAAAAAAAAATTGGAGAGACATGAAATACATTACTTCCCTATTTTAAGCTTTAATAGATGTTAACACTTCCAGGGCAGTCTGAATTCCTTTATTACTTAGAGAGGTATAAAGCATATTAGACTATCTTATAATGAGTCATTCAGTTGGTCGATGTGACATTTATTGTTAACTTAAACTGGCATTATCATTTATGATACCATAGAAAAGTTATGACTTAGCCATTGTTTTATCTGAAATTACCAAGGGCTGAACTGAATGTAATGCACATGTGTTTTACTCTTGAATTGTTTTCTTTGATTAAGATCACTCTGTGCATTTAATAAGTAAGATTTGAGCCATAGTTTTATAATTATTCAAAGAAAATAATGATCAAAATAACTGCAAATACACATTGTTCTTTTAACTAGGAATGGAGGATAGTTTGGGGAGAATGTTTTTTATGCAAATATACTCAATCTTTACTGTAACACCAAAATCTATATACAATCCAAAATAAAGTTGTATTAAATACTCATTCTAAAAAGATTGCAAAATTAAGTTCACAAGTTTATCTGTTTAGAGTTTTCTGAATCATGGTAATCTAACCAGTTGGTTATTTTTTTTATCAAGTATTCTGTTGCAAGCAAGGGAAAGATAAAAAATGGTACATGTTTGATTCTCAACATATATCATTCTCTGTCTCTTTTTACAAAAGCAGTGACATGGTAGTGGAGAAACATTTTTTTGTCTGCTGCCACTGCATCTTCAAAGTGCCATCCATCTGAATTTCTGAGTCCATCAATATGTCTTATGTGGTCAGCCACTGACTAAACTAGTGACTCAATGTCTGATAAATAGTTATATTCAGCTCTAAGTAAAATCTTCCAGGAATTCAAGATAAGTTGTGATTGCAAATTACGTTTTCATTAATTATACAGATGTTCCTCAAATAGAAAACTATATCCCCACAGATCTTATACTCTTGTAAGGTAAACAGAGGAAAGCAGTGATGACAGCATTTTGGGGGAAATTGAAAATATGGTAAATCATTCCTTACTCATTTGTAGAACATTTATATAGTTTTCAGTCACAAATGAGTTGTGCCTAAAAACCTAATTGTAATAGATTTTTTTGTTTGTGCAATTTAGTTGATAGAGCATACATTGCAGCTATTTTAACAAAACTCACCACTTGATATAATCCTGCTGTTTCCCAATTAAAGTCGTTTTCTTTTTTTCTTTTTATGACTCTGTAATCCCTAATATTGGGATGTACTCATGGCAACTGAATGGAGCTGAACATTTACTTGGATACCCTTCCTGACTCCTACATGGAGTTTGGAACAGATATGGTCTCTTTGCACCCAAATAGAGAAACATCTACTGCCTAGGATTGAACTCTCAGCCTCCTGAGTGTGAGATGAACATCTTCACCTCTGGGCCATCACACCCCTCAAATTTTTAATAGTGGGGATTTATTCTTGGAGTTCCCAAAGATAATCACTGTATACCAAGCAAGACTAGATAATAGATTCTCTTGTGATTCCTGCATCTTTGCAATCTGCAAGGTATATCTATTTTTCTTTGGAATTTGGATGGTATGATTGATTATAAAGCTGTATTGGAGCTGAGATCCAATGTCAGACATCTGAATCTAATTATGGTATGGTGTAAAGTCCCACCAGCATGTATACATGTGTGATAATTCTTTGTGTATGGGGCAAATTAGCAATGATTTCTACATATTTTGTATATTGGAAAACTTTTTATATATTATCATTAAAATTGTGGTAATAGAGAGATAGGGAACTAAGGATTCACACATTCAAGTTCACCTTCAGCTAGTGAAGCTTATTGCTTTACCTTAAACAAGTTACTGTATATATTGGTTTCATCTAATTTATGTGGAAAAAATGTAAAATGTATTTGGCCCTTCTGGAAAAACAATAGAATATCTTAAACAATGGTTTTTTTAAAAAATGCATCTGTATGCAATACATTGCCATTAAATGAAAATAAATAAATAAAAAGTATTGCTATTCATGACAATTTAAGTGACATGCCATAAACCCTGTACTCTGATCTATGGTCCTGCAGTTTTATGACATACTATGAAGCTTTTTCGAATAATGAAATCAACAGCATTCCTGAGCTATATTGCAAATTATATATTTGTATCATTTTCTTTCAAAGCTTTTTGTGATGATTTATGTTGTCATATAATGCTAACAAGTATGTATTTTGGAAGTTGAAAGGTCTGATAAATATATAGATCTATATAACTATAATCTGTATCAGCTGTATAGAGAACAGGAAGGCACATATACTAAAAACAATTTGCTTTACCACCAGGTGGTACTATAGTACTTTGACTGTTACAGGAAATGTTCTTTAAATAGAGATCTATGGAAAGAACTATGCATCACTGATAAACTTCTAAGCTACTCTCTGAGGTTTCTTTTCATACACAAGAATGCTACACAAGTATGTGTGATTTGTTACACTACTGCTGCTTGTAGTGGAGTTAATAATAATGCATATGGTAGTTTTCCATCTCCCTAAGACAAAGACCCTAGTGTCTCTTTTATTCAAAATTATAATCATATTTGCTATGGTTTACTAAGAAAACCTATCATGGATTGGTAGCAGGAAGTTTTTTTTTCTGGTGGTGACAATTTCTCTTTATTCTCATGCATCTAGTGAATATTTCTTTTCCTTTATAGGCTATCATCTGTAGTATCAGTATTCCAAGCAATTTTTAGGTTTTCTATTAGATGTTGCCTCCAGTGTCATGGCATCAGAAATGAGCGAGGGGAGTTAAATAAGCTGAAGGAATTAAAACAGCCTTTCCATCCTGCATTCCCATGTGTTCCAGTAGCAGAAAAAAAATAATGAGTTGGAAATTCAGAAAAGTAGACACTTTATAATAATGGAAATTGTATATGGTAGTCAGAACATTTTTCAGGCTTATTGTGAGATTTCTTTGTGTGGGTCATGAGGAGGCAGAAGAGAGGCAGGGGACAACCAGGCTAAAACGGCAGGAATTCCATCCTAATGGAGATTGAATTAATCTGTACTCCTTATTCCAGTTTTCACAGAACTATATTTATTAAATTATACAGAAATCTTCCTGCAAATTAGCTGAGGTACTGTTATAATCTCACTCCCATAGTACTACATCTCAAATCCCCAAACAAAACTGTCTTGAAATCAGGAAAAAAATAGATCCTGTGAGTCGACCTTATTATATCTCTCCTTTTTATTTTCCCCAAATAAACATATTAAGTATCATTATTAATAAATCAACAAACATTGCAAAAATAATATGTAAGAGGTTGGTGAAGGTACCATCATTCAGTTTTGATCTCAGCAGCAATCAGGCTAGGCTTGTTGTCCCAGATATCATGGTAGACTTTGGCCTTGGATGCAACAATGAGGATTCTGGTGAACACAGATCCTTAGAAGGTATGACTTCTGGCATATTTATGAGACATATCTTTCATTGTTTCCATACATTGCTCCTAGGTTTCATTGAATAATAGGTATGGATGTGACCTTCTGGATAAAGGATTCATAGAATTGTTTGAAATGCAAGGCATTTGGAGTTACTGTATCTGGCAGGAGTTCTACTATGCTGTGATGATCACCGTTGATGATGAGATTTTATACAATTCATTATTGAACAGGATTGACAATTTGTTCTAAGACTGTGACTCCCTTACCTGCACATTGTTTCCTGCCTAGAAGATTGCAGTGTGATGCATAGTCTGCAGTGAATTTCATTTTGCTTAGGGCAGCCATATCACATTGTCTCAGATACGCATCAAACTGCACAGGGCACTCTTCTTTATTATGAGGAAATTTTATTTGCAAGTGATGTGTGTGTGTGTGTGTGTGTCTGTCTGTCTGTCTGTCTGTCTGTCTGTCTGTCTGTCTCTCTGTCTTTGTCTGTGTGTCTGTGTATGGATGGGACAGCACCAATAGATGTATGGGATATATTCATATAATAGTCATGGGATATATTCATATAATAGTCATACTCATAGTTGCACAAAAACTGAGACAGTTTTTGTTGGATACTGAATCCCAGAGCCTTTCAATCTTCAGTTTTGCTGAACAGCACAGATCACTTTGGAATGATTTTCAAGTATTTAAACCCAGGTACTGGGCAAATTCAGAAAACTATTAATTCTAGAATGGAGAACCATTATCTGACTTGACAACTCAAAGTGTATTTATTTATTTATTTTTATTTATTTTACGATTTTTATACCGTAAAATAAGCTGATAAAAAATCTTGCTAAACCTAAGCATTTCCAAAGATGAAAATAAGAGCATATCACAAGTAGATATTGCCCACTGGGGGGGGGAGGCGGGGTGGTCACAGATACTTGTCACCTGTCCAAAAGTATTGTAGAAGGTAGATGCTAGGCACCACAGTAGCAAAAATTACTGACAATGTAGCTTGACAGAAATGACCAGATATGTTATGAATCCCATTTTGTGGATTCATGCTGGAAACCAGAGTTTCTTTCATAAGTAGTAGTGAGTTCTTATTGTACATTTGAAAAAAGAATGGATAGCATTGTGTAATTATGGAGTAAATGCCATATCTAAGCAAGAAAATGTTCTTGGCCATATTTGAGTGACTAAAGAACTGCTTATTCAATCCCCCCCCCAATTCAATCAAGACTTTTGATTTTTCTGGAAGAATTGTGATCTGCAGAAGTATTTGGAACTAATGTAATAAATAAGAAAATTAATAGGAACTTCCACCTGAACATTCTGAGTCACAGTATTACCCTTGGACAAAGCAGTGGGATTGCTGCTACCTGGACACTAGAGGACACTGAAGCTTTTTGCTGGTAGCTTCAGCATCTAGCACTTATTCTGAGGCTTAGCCATAAAAAAAAATCAGACTACTTAATATGTGCTTTAAATATTTGTGACCAAGGACTAATATGACCCATAAATGTAGAACTGAAAATGAGATAGCTTCTTGTTCTATCTGAGAATATATATATATGTTGGTTTGAATTTAAGGGTTTATTAAAAATTTCAAGGAATAGCAATAGCTAAACTGTTCTAGCTTCATAAAAAAAAGATTAGCATCTGCAAGAATTTCTCTTCCCTTGCAGAGATCTAGAATTGCTAGTCAAGGATCATTTAAATGCAATGAAAACATCCTGGTGTCTCTCCATCATTCTCAGTCACTGTATATTCATGTGATTTCCTGAAGGAGTTGGATAAGGGAAGCAAGATAAGAACTATATTTTCCATCAGGATTTTTAAGGTGTAAGAAACCATAGGTGTTATATATATATCATAGCAGCCTCCTGAGTGTTAGTGACCTTACTTCAATGTCAGATCCCCTCGTATCTTAACTTTGGAGAATGTATAGCCAAAGAATTCACAGTGTAAGCCATATGGCAATGTAATGTGTTCTTTGAGTAATTGAAGGACAGACTCCAAGCAACTGTCATATTCCTCTGCTTATTTATACAGTCATCAATGAAGTTAGAATGCTACCAAGTTCTGCAAACACAGTGTTTTGAAAATTCTTCACTGCTGATGAGATATTTTGGAACAAGCAGATATGGTTGTTTTATTACTTCAGGCTGCTGTGTGTTTTTATTTTTGATAGTGCACTGTATGTGTTCTATCTATTTTTATTGCAAGCCTTGCAGAGTCACATATGTGAGATGGGCAGCTATATAAATTGATTAAACAAACTCAGACAAATAAATGCTGCTATTCCATGGGGTGCAACATGTCAGTCTGGATAGGATGGGCTACGGAATGGGTCTCAGATCAAAAGCTATTTAGTATTTATATAAAGTAACTATAACAGCTGATATGGCAAAGGCTAAAGTAGAGTGTATCTTTATATTTATTTTATTAAATATTGATTGGTTGATTGATATGCCACCCAACTCACAAAAATACAACTTCGGTAACAAGTACATATCTTTATTTATTTATTTATTTAGTTTATTTTTTTCAGACTTATATGCTGCCCTTCTCCTCAGATCCAGGGCATTATTTGAATTGTTTCATGTAACATTGACTCACCGTACTTTTCTTACCAATTATTCCAGAAAGTTGACCATTTGTTAGGATTTAAGTTTATTGATATACTAAGTCTTAGTTAAGAGCCAATTTGATAGAATGTTTAGACCTAGTTTTAGTCCTGACTTGTTCAGCTAGATGAGCTTGGGCCAGTCACTCCCTCAACTCTTGGAAAGAGGCAATGGAACACCACTTCTGAAAATATCTTGTCAAGAAAACTGTAGGGACTATCTAGGTTGTCTCAAAGAATCAGACATGATTGAAGAGAAGAAAAAAAAGTCTTAGGAGAGATGGAAGTCCAATTAAAATAATTGTCATTTTTGATAGATACAACTTATTTCCTGAAAATGTTCTTTTCTTTTAAATTTCTGAATTGAACTCATTAATACAATGCTCTGGTGTTTGACAAAATAACCTTTTTCAGTCAGTGAAAATTGGTTTCTTCATTTTTGGTTGAGCTTACAGTGATGAAATTACTGTAATTGGCGTCAGGACCATAGAAAAGGTAGGAATGAGAAACTTGGAATGAGACAAAAAGGTACACAGGAGGTACATGCATCTTGAATTGAACCTTAAACTCTGTCATTAACCAATACAGTGTCTAAGTGCTATACTGCTAAACCTATTCAATCCAATTAACATTTGGAACATTGCAGTGAGAGTTATTGTGGTGCAGTGATTAAAGTTTTGAATTATAGGGATACCCATATTAGTGTCCATCATCAGCTACAGAAGCTCACTGGTTTCTGTAGCTGGGCAGAAGGACAATGGGAAAAAAATAAAAAAAATAGAACCAATTAGAGAAAACACATGAAATCATCAAAAACGTCTGCAAAAAAATAAATTTCCCTGGTGAAGAAGAAAACAACAACACATTACCCTTCCTAGCTATCTTCACCTACAGAATAGTGATAGCAAATTGGAAACACACCAACCAAGTGCTCCACTACAAAATACCAAACCAATCTCCACAAGAGAAGCAGTGGAAGCTATTTATACATAAGCACAGACATACCACAGCAACCCTGAACAACCCCCCCAAAAGGGGGGGAACAGATAATTTATACAACATCTTCCAACAAAATAGATATCCATGTGATTTTATCAATGTGCCTGACCAATATACCAATATAGCAAAAACAACACAAGGTGTGAAAAGTATAACACTGCCATGCATAAAAATCTTCCCAGAAACCACAAATAGCAGACAAACTTAAAGCATCCTAAGTAAAACAAAAGACCAATATCCCAGAAAAATAAAACAGAATTATTTACAACCTACAAGCTAAGGACTGCAACAGCCATTGTATAGGACAAATAGACAGAAGACTAGCAGACAGCATCCATGAATACCAACTAGCAGCCAAAACACATGATAGATTCAACTAGGAAACTGTGAGAAACCTAAGCTACGTTAAGAACAAAAATGCTGGAAAACTGCTGCAATTTCTGGTATTAAGACAAAATGGCCTCAAGAGACATATAGACATAAACAACCTACATACCATTCAAAAGAAGCATTAAAAAATAAAACAAATAGGAAACAACAATAGTAAAACACATCCTCACTAGCAATCAACACCCAGATGAATACCAAAATTAACATTAGACCAACAATCAAAAAGCAAACAATATCCCAATCAAGGAACTACCAACTCAGAAAAAAAAGCCAATAATAAATAACAACCCAATCAAAGAATCACCAAGACCATTCCCACCAACACTGATGGGACAAGCCACTAGCATATAAAATAAGAGCAATCCCCACTACTACTAGCACTAATGATGTTACCTAGTTTGTTAATGAAATGGTCTGTAAGAAAACAACCAAGCTCAGAGAGAATATAAATAAGAATAGAATAGAATAGAATAGAATAGAATAGAATAGAATAGAATAGAATAGAATAGAATAGAATAACAGGGTTGAAAGGGACCTTGGAGGTCTTCTAGTCCAACCCCTTCTCAGGCAGGAAACACTATACCATTTCAGACAAATGGTTGTCCAATCTCTTCTTAAAAACTTCCAGTGTTGGAGCATTCACAACTTCTGGAGGAAGGTTGTTCTACTGATTGTTCTAACTGTCAGGAAATTTATCTAGCTCGCTTCTCTCCTTAATTAGGCTCCATCCATTGCTTTTTGTCCTACCTTCAGGTACTTTGCAGTATAGCTTGACTCCTTCTTCTTTGTGGCAACCCTTGAGTACACTGCTATCATGTCACCCTTAGTCCTTCTTTTCATTAAACTAGACATACCTAATTCCAGCAACGGTTCTTTATATGTTTTAGCCTCCAGTCCCCTAATCATCTTTGTTGCTCTTCTCTGTATTTTTTTTAGTGTCAACTTCTTTTTTATATTGTGGTGACCAAAACTGGATGCAGTATTTATTTATTTATTTAAATCACATTTATATGCCACCCCTCTCCAAAGACCCGGGGCGGCTCACAACAAAAATACTACAATAATTTTAAAATTAACATATTCATACCACACACAAACTCAATCAATTCACATGCACTGATGGCGGGACACTCTTAGGGCCGAGGGGCAGAGCACAGCTCACATGCCCCAAGCCTGTTGGCATAGATGTGTCTTCAATCCTTTCCGGAAGGCTAGGAGGGAGGAAGCAGTACAAACCTCCGAGGGAAGCTGGTTCCAGAGGGCTGGGGCAGCAAAGAGAAGGCCCTTGCCCTAGCTCCCACCAGACAGCATTGTTTAACGGACGGGACTCGTAGGAGGCCAACCCTGTGCACCCTAACCGGTCGCTGGGATTCATGAGGCAGGAGACGGTCCCGCAAGTATCTTGGTCCGTTGCCATAAAGGGCTTTATAGGTCATAACCAACACTTTGAATTGTGTTCAGAGACCAATTGGTAGCCAGTGCAGCTCACGGAGAGCTGGAGTGATATGAGCATGTCTTGGGAGACCCAAGACAGCTCGCGCGGCCACATTCTGGACTACCTGCAGTCTCCGGACATTCTTCAAAGGTAGCCCCATGTAGAGAGCATTACAGTAGTTGAATCTCGAGGTGACAAGGGCATGGGTGACTGTGAGGAGTGACTCCCAATCCAAATAGGGCCGCAACTGGCGCACCAGATGAACCTGGGCAAATGCTCCCCTTGCCACAGCCAAAAAATGATGTTCCAAACTTAGCTGTGGATCGAGGAGAACACCCAAGTTGTGAACCTTCTCCGAGGGGGACAAAACTTCTCCCCCCAGGGTAATGGACGGACAGATAGAATTGTCCTTGGGAGGCAGGGACCATAGCCACTCCGTCTTGTCGGGATTGAGTCTGAGCCTGTTGGCACCCATCCAGACCTCAACAGCCTCCAGGCACCGGTTCATCACTTCCACTGCTTCGCTTTAATGACACGGGGTAGAGATATAAAGCTGGGTATCATCAGCATATTGATGATAACTTACCCCATGCCGACAGATGATCTCACCCAACGGCTTCATGTAGATGTTAAAAAGCAGAGGTGAGAGAACGGACCCCTGAGGGACTCCACATGGAAGAGACCTCGGGGCCGATCTCCGACCTCCTGCAAACACCGACTGCGACCGGCCAGAGAGGTAGGAGGTGAACCACCATAGAACGGTTCCTCGCACTCCAAGGCCCTCCAACTGGCGCAGAAGGATACCATGGTCAATGGTATCGAATGCTGCTGAGAGGTCAAGAAGCACCAGGATAGTGGAATAACCTCTATCCCGGGCCCGCCAGAGATCATCGATCAGCGCGACCAAAGCAGTTTCCGTGCTGTAACCGGAACTGAACCCAAACTGCTGAGGGCCCAGATAATCTGTTTCATTCAAGGACCGTTGGAGTTGAAGTGCCACCACCTTCTCAACAACCTTCCCCAAAAAGGGAAGGTTGGAGACTGGACGATAATTACTTAAAACTGCCGGGTCCAGGGAAGGCTTCTTGAGGAGGGGGTGCACAAGTGCCTCCTTTAAGGGAGCCGGAAAGGACGTCTCCCTCAATAAGCGATAACAACCGCCTGGACCCAGCTCCGTGTCACCTTCCTACTAGCTGAAACCAGCCAGGAGGGGCACGGGTCCAGTAAACAGGTGGCAGAACTAACAGCTCCAATGGCCTTGTCCACATCATCAGGAGTTACCAGGTCAAACTCATCCAATACAACAGGACTAAGACGGGCCTCTGTCATCTCAACTGACTCATTGTCAGCCAACACTGCATTCCAATGGGAATCCAAGTCAGTCCGGATCTGAGCGACCTTGTCTGCGAAAAAGGTGTTAAATTCTTTGGCATTGCCCTGCAAAGGTTCCTCCCTCCTCCCCATATTCAGGAGAGAGCGAGTCACCCTAAACAGGGCAGCCGGACGAGATTCCGCAGATGCAATCAATGCGGAAAGATACTGATATCTTGCCGCAGTGATCGCTTCCAAATAGGTCTTAATATAAGCTCCCAATTTGGTTCAATCAGATTCGGATCTGCTTTTCCTCCATTGCTTCTCTAGATGTCTCTTCTGGCGCTTCATCCCCCTGAGTTCCTTGGTAAACCAAGGAGATATCCTGGGTCTGCTGCCACAGAGAGGTTGCAATCCGATCTAGAGCCCCTGTAGTGGCCATATTCCAGGCCATCACTAGGGACTCCGCCGGACTGTGTATGAGCGAATCTGGCAATTCCCCAAGCGCCCTTTGAAAACCAATAGGGTCCATCAGGTGTCTGGGGCAGAACCATTTAATCGGTTCCGGCTCCCTGCGAGAGAGGATTGGTGTCGTAAACTCTAGCCGCAGCAGAAAATGATCTGTCCATGACATGGGCAACACTTCCAAGTATTCCAAGTGTGGTCTTACCAAGGCATTATAAAGTTGTATTAACACTTCATGTGATCTTGATTCTATCCCTCTGTTAATGCAGCCTAGAACTGTGTTGGCTTTTCTGGCAGCTGCAGCACACTGCTGGCTCTTATTTAAGTGTTTGTCCACTAGGACTCTAGGATCCCTCTCACAGTTACTGCTATTGAGCTAGTGTGATGACCCAGGGCCCCGAACGGAGGCAAAGCAATCAGTTGGCAAAAGCAATAGTCTTTTTAATTACTGCCAATGTTCACCCAAAAGCCCCCACATATGCTGGCACGAGTTCAAACAAAACAGCCAGGGAAGTTTACACTGCAATACAGATAACAAGAAAACATAGAGTTCTTTTAACTCTCAGCTTGCCTGCAAACTGCAAACTGCAGACTGCAAGGAGAGATCAAAAATGTAGTCTGTGGTGATGCCATTTGAACTTGAGATAGGGGAAAAATTATGGGAAGAAGAGAAACATGTGATCAAAGAGGATGACATAAAAGAAGGGACTTTAAATGAAATTTATTCAATGTTAAAAGAAAGACTAACTATAACTTTTATATTAACTTAAAATGCACAATGGGAGGTATTTTTTTTTTTTTTGGAGTGTATAGTGTGGCAGGCGGAGGCCCGATTATGGAAATCTCTTTGGATTAGAAAGAAACCCAGAATAAGATATAAATATTAAATCTGATTATAGTAATGTGGTAATGGCCTTATAGCGATCTGGATTGATTTGGACTTGGACTTTGTTAAAAGGGCTTTATATGTTTTTGATACTAGAGATGGTATAATGAGAAAAGAACTGAAATATGGTAAACGATGGAATTAATTATTGGAGATTTGGAGAAATAATGAAAAACAATAGAAGGTTGGTGAGAAAGAGAAGAATTTATTTTTGAATTTCATAATGTTTAAATAAAAAAACACTTGGGGCACCTGAATAGTAAATGAATATGTTAATTTAAGATTAAATATTTGTAAAATTAAGAAAGCATGATACAGGATTTTTGGGATGGATAATGAATTTGTAAACTTTTATTGATTAATGAAATTTATATAGAGTGATATATTCAATGAAAAATTGTTTTAGAAAGGTGTTAATGAGTCTATAATAATATAAATAGATAGAGAATGTTAGTCTATTTTTAATTATATGATTTGGATGAAATGTAATATTAGTGAATGAATTGGTTTTAGATATTGACTTGATTATGTCTTTAAATAAATGGAGTTCACTAAGCCTAAGTTAAATGTGAGAAGAAATATAGGTTTTTATAGATTAAAGATCTTTTTTTTATTAATGTAGACGATGGTTAGACATAGTAATGAATGAACTCAATAAAAGTGTACTAATCTAATTATAATATTCTATATAGATAGAGAGGGATTTTTAAAAGAAATAATGGGTATATATTTACTATGTTATTGTTTATTTTTTAAAAATGGATCACCACGTATTCACGTGAGTTCTTAAGATGTGTTGGTATAAAATGGAAAACTAATAAAAAGTGTTTTGAAAAAAAAAAGAATGTAGTCTGTGATCATGCAGCAGGAAACAAACTAGTCCAGAATACAAAGTGTCCAGGTTACAAGAGCACAAGTCACACTATCTCAAGATTTCATGTTTGTTCCCAGCAAATGCCCCACCCCACAGCGTCTCCTTTAATCCTACTCCCCAGGTGTGCCTTGTGCAGTGGGTCAGGATGCTCTCCTCCCGAGCAAGTGAGCCTGCCTCCGTTGTTCCCTCCTCCTCTCTGCTCTCCTTGCTCTAGGATCAGGTGGGGAGGGGCCTTGCTCCTTGCCTAAACTCTGCCTTCCCTGTTCCAAACCTGAAGGGCCCTGGCCTGCCTTAGCCTGCTCCTCCCTACAGTCCTCCAAAGCCATAGACACCCCCTCCTGGGCCTCAACAGGGAACTCCATGTCTTCCTCAGAATCAGGCTTGGATGGAGACATGACAGCTAGGTACCACCTATACTCTACCTGTGAATTTAATTTTTCTTGCCTAAATGTAGAAACTTACTTTTTCACCATTGATTTTCATTTTGTTAGATAGTGACAAATGTTCAAGTCTATCAAGACCCTTCTACATCTTAAGCCTATCTTCTGGAGAGTTGGCTATTCCTGCCAGCTTTGTATCATATGCAAATTCGATGAGTTCCCATCTATCCCCTCATCCAAATCATTGATGAAGATGTTGAAGAGCACTGGGCCTAGAACAGAGCCCTGAGGCATCCCACTACACACTTCCCTCCATGTAGATGCAGTTCCATTGAGGAGCACATGCTGAGTGCGGCCAGTCAGCCAGCTACAAATCCATCTGGTGGTGATGCTGTCTAACCCACATTTTTCTATCTTATCAAGTAGTAGGTTGTGGACTATTTTAGCAAATGCCTTACTGAAGTCCAAATAAATTATATTCACAGCATTCCTCTGGTCCACTAATTTTGTCACCTGGTCAAAGAATGCATTAAGATTTGTCTGGCATGATATGTTTTTGATAAACCCATGTTGGCTTTTGGTTATGACTTTCTTTCCCTCTACATCAGCTCTTTTTCAGTCTTCTGGTAGTTCCCCAATGCACCAGGATCTTTGAAAGATATAGTTCAGTGGTTTTGATATCACATCTGCCAGTTCCTTCAGAACCTTGGGGTGTAATCCATGTGGTTCTGGAGATTTGAACTCGTCTAGAGTGGACAGGTGCTCACTTACACTTTTCTTGCCGATTTTAAGTTGTATTCCTAATCTGTTTTTTATGGTACTGTTTTTGATGGGTTGGGTTATTTTTTTCCTTTTGTGTAAAGACGGTGCAAAAAATGAGTTAAGTAGTTCTGCTTTCTTCCTGCTGCTTATCACCTTCTTGCCATTTTCTACCATTAATGGAGCAATTGTTTCCCTTTTTCTTGTTTTTTATATCAAGGACCCCACAGTTCTACCCTCTGTTACAAATATTCTCTTCTATGAATTGTTTTCTCTCAGCCCAACCTAATTTACAGGGCTGCTGTGTAGAAAAAATAGGTAAAGAAAGCAGTGTGTATGCCATCTTGAGAATCTGAGTGAAAGGTAAAAAATAGACATCAAACAAATAAAAAAATATATTTTGGGCCAACTGAAGTCATATCCTCAGGCAGTCTCGTAAAAATCATTGCAATAAAGTAATTATATGGTAATCTGGGCATGAGACACTCCATGGTCCATAAAGACCTGCAACTAGCATACCAACAAAGCTATTCTGGCTATTCCTGCCAGTTTGGTGTTGTCTGCAAATTTGATGAGTTCCCCATCTATCCTCTCATCCAGATCATTGATGAAGATGTTGAAGAGTACTAGGGCCAGATAACAGCCCTGGGGCACCCCACTACACACTTCCCTTCATGTAGATGCAGTTCTATTGAGGACCACACACTGAGTATGGTTGGTCAGCCAGCTACAAATCGATATAGTGGTGATGCTGTCTAATCCACATTTTTCTATCTCAATATGTTTTACTCTATGTAGCAGCTTTTCATAATTTCCAATAAGAACTTTCTTTTCCCAGAAAGAAATCCGGAAATTCCAGGCACTGAATTGGAGACTTTCTATATGCAGAGTATATTCTGTCACTCAGCTATTACTCTTTTCCATAAATAAAATATAATGGCATGGAAATGCATCCTATATATAAATAGCAAAAAAGAGAGCTTTGTACCCATGATTTTGTGAATTATGAATGTATCTAAAAGTTTTGTGATTTTCTTACATAATGCTCTGTATTCCATTTGTTGTTATTTGGACTTATATTGTTTATCCAGGAAGCAGCTTGGAGCAAGGGATGTTTAGAATGGCTGTAGGTACTTCATCAAATTAAGAACTTAACAATAATAGCCATCCATGCTAATGATAATAGAAATGGAAAGAAAATTGAATTTTGCAAAATAAAGAAATTTTGTATTTGCAAATAAGTGATGGAAATTGTTGGTTTATAGTGAAGATAATGATAAAAAATGATATCAAAATTACAAGATGGAAATATTGTATTAAATGACATATGGTTACACACACACACACACACGCACGCACGCACGCACACACACACACACACACACACACACCTTATTCCATTTTGTATAAAGGATATGATGGTCCATTAGAGAAGTTGGATGAATATCTCATAAAACAAAAACTACAAGGATTAAAGAAGAACAAAGACAAATTATGAATGAACCTATAACAATAAGGAAATGAAGGAGAATATTTATTGTTGTTAATTACAAAGTCATGTCCAACCCATTGTGACCCCATGGACAACATTCCTCCAGGCCTTCCTGTCCTCTACCATCTTCTGGAGTCGATTTAAGCTCATGCCTACTGCTTCAGTGACACCATCCAGCCACCTCATTCTCTGCCGTCCCCTTCTTCTATTGCCCTCAATCTTTCCCAGCATTAGGCTCTTCTCCTGTGAGCCCTTCCTTCTCATTAGGTGGCTCAGGGTTAAAATGAGAAGTCCTTGGTTGTTCTCTTGCAGATGTTTCATTACCCAACTAGGTAATATCAAACAGTGCTGAGCACTATCTAGTATGGGTATGAAATGTCTACAAGAAAACAAACAAGCTCAGAAGGCATCAAGATCCCCTCAATAAGGGAAGTTACAGAAGCTATGATGATAAAACAGTAAACTAGGAAAGATGCTTTGACCAGACTTTGTATTACAAATAATTTGAGTATGAACTTTTACAACCTCAATAAAATACTATGGATTTTATTTTATAGGGAGGAAAATACCAGAGACCTGGAGAGAGGCCAGTATAACATTAACACCCTAAAGAGGGATAAGATTTGACTTTAGCAAGAATCTACAGACCAGTATTATTGAATAATGATTATATGTTGTTTACAATGATTTTAGTGGAAAGACTGAAAATAATTCTGCAAGAATTCATTCATATGGATCAGTGTTAGAACTGTGTTGGATATTTGGAATACATAGAACAACATAACTAAACACAAGGTTGCATTAATCGTTTTACATGCAGAGGATGCTTTTGATGATTTGATTTGAATTTTTTGTTTAAAGATTTGGAAGAATTTTGGAGATAATTTTATAAATAGCACAAATAATTGTTATTAGAGAGTTAATCAAACCAAAAGGAACAAGACACGGTTATAAATTGTCCCCTTTTCTGTTTATTTTGGAAATATTAAATAAAAGGAGATAACAGGATTGTAAATGTAAAGATTTAAAAAATTATATAAATTAAGAGGTTAAGTTAAGAGAATTGAAGTATTAATGAGTAAATTTAAAAAATAGGTACAGTAGCAGATTTTAATATTAACAAGCAAAAGGGAAAGATATTAACAAAATTAACAAAGATCAAACACAATTGATGAATAACATGGGTTTAAGATTCAGAAGAAGAAATACTTGGGTATTATTCTGTCAAATATGTATTCTATGTTATTTCAAAATAACTATTGTAATACATAGAATTAAGTTAAAAAGACATAAGATAGAATAAAGTATAATTATTTTGTGAGAGAATGTGATTAAGATTAAAGTTGTATTTAAAATGTTATTTTTTGTTTCAGACAATACCTGTTTTGATAACAGATATACCATGTAAATAATGGCAGAAGGGTCTATCTATCCTTCTATATTATACGCCATACATATATCCAGTGCTTTTTTTGTAAAAAAAAAAAAAAAGTGCCAAAACTCACACACTTTATACAACCCGCCTTGCCTACCCTACAAGATTCCATCCAAAAAAGGTGCCGGAACTCCGTTCTGGGCGTTCTATGACAAAAAAAGCCCTGCATATATCTGTATGGCAAGGAAAAACTCTCCAAGTTAAATATAAGATGTTAAAGATGCAAAGAAAAGAAGAGGAATGAGTCTACCAGATTTGAAATTATACTTTGCTGCTTGCTACTTAGTTTGGATGAGAGACTGGGGTTTGCTAAGAAATAGAAATAAAAGGATTTTTAGCTTTGAAAAACACAATTTGAGATTTGGGTGGCATGTGTACGGATGATATCAGGTAGTCAGTGATAATAGTATTAACATTTTTAAATTTAAATTTTTTTATGTAAGGTAGGCCATTTTGAGTGTATGGAATAAATACAAATCTAAGTTGTGCATGAAAACACCCTTGAGGCTCTCAGTATAAGAATAAATTTATAGAAGAGAAATTAGTAAAATAAGTAAAGAGTAAGCTTTTTTTGTTTTCACAGAGTAAATTATATTTGTATTTGCTACAAAAGACATCATCTATATCTTTTTCATTTTTTCTTTTTTCTTTCTTTCATCTTTTTTTATTCTGTATTAGTGTTTGTTAGTTTTTAATCTTAATTTTAAAACTTTTAATAACATTTATATAAAAAAGATGGCTGTAAGTGAAATGTGGCTGTTCAGCATCTTTTAAAATTATGATAATGGTCGGAGTATGCTGTATAATTGTATGACTCTATAAAAATGTTTCCCAATAACAATGATGATTTTAGAATTGTATTGAGTGCTTTTAATTAAGATTCTCAGATAGTTATTGCAAGGCTTCAATAGTTTGTGAATATTGCTGAAAGCTTAAATTGTAAGAACTTCTTAGAAAGGGCTTTATGACTACAGTCCTTTCCTTTCCTCCTTCTTAGAAACAGTTCTAAGAAGTTCATGTAAATCTTATATATATTTATGCCAAAATATTAAACTAATATACTTTGCTATTTATAGAAGCAAGCTTCAAAGGAAATCTTTATGCATACAAAACATGAACAACATGAATAAAAAACAATAAGCTAGGATGATTAAACTGCTGATCCCAGTGAATGACTCAGATTGGATCTTGCAACATTATCCTGGGACACCTATATTTGCCTTCATTTGTGATCAATAACAGTATTTTATGAAACTAATATCAATGCTCTAAAGCTCTCATTTGAGATGGAATCCTAATAAAGTAAAATTTCTTGTCATTATATTAATCTGTGTGAAGTGACATGGACAAAGCAACCTATTTATTTAATGCGGAAAAGAGCCCACTCAATTGTCTCTGAAGCAGTTTGAGTAGCCTTGTTGTTAGTTGCTCCTATAAGCACATTTGGGAAATTTGAACTTATTTAACACTACCTGTATTAATAATGCTGCAAATGATGTAAACAAGCAAGTTATTATAAAAACCGTAAAACAAATGAACATTTAAACATATGTTTAAACTTCTACTATTTAAACTTCTACTATTAATCAAAGAGAGAGAAGAGAAACTCACACTAACATAACAAAGAGAGAAAAGGGAAAAAGAGAAAAGTATGATTTTATTTATAAGTAAAGCAAGGTCTCAGATTAAATGCTTAGGTTATAACATATGCCAGTTAGCATTGTTCTAACTCAATAAATTATATTACAGTATATGATGTAAGCTATCCAGCATATAGCTTAGCTGCTTAATCATTGTACTTCTTAAGTGGCTGGATGAATTCTTAGTATGATCTCAGAAATTGCCATTAAAACCTACCACCACAACTTAACTACATATTTCCATGCTACTTTTTTTGAGGTAACTAAAAGAAAGGGATCTATATGGAATAAACAGACATTTTAGTTGTATAAATAAATAGACAGGAAAGGATGAGATAGTTTGCCTCTGTAGGCATAAGTTTCACCTTAAATCAACTTAAAGTCAATTGGGGGGGAACATAAACATGTTTTTTCAAAAATCATCTGCAGACAAATTATTTTGGTAACACTGCTAAGTTAGTTACGAGGATATAGTCATCAGTATTCAGTAAATTCAAAGATATTCTTACCTTTTTATAAATATATGTTTATCTATATTTTTGCAAGCCAAATTTAGTACCATAGCATGAAAGTGTGTATAAACAAATATACAGTTTCCCTACAGTGCTGGGGAAGAAGATATGCTTATACCATTTCTTGCAATTCAGTAATTCTTTCCTGAAGTCAACTGAACAGGAAACAAAGAATCTGGTACATGAATGTATCATAGCTGCAAATTGGCATGCCCCTATCCTGCTGCTTACAGTTAGGAAAGTTAACAATCAAACTTGCCAATAGCGGGTTTTACTTCTCCAAACATTTTTTTGACATTTTTGGAGCCCAAGCTCTATTCATTTGAGCTCTGCCACTCATGGCATCCAAGTTAGCATGATGAGGAAACCTTTATGGATTTCAGGATTTTGCTATTCCAGATAGCAAAACTGGGAACCAATACTTTCTGTTTTAACACTTGGAGGTTGTATATAATTCTACACTAAATGAATACAAAATTTCCATTTTGTTTTATTGATTACTTTTAAATTTTACTATTTCTGTCTTTCCCAAAGAATCACTGTCTTGTACCAAGTATAATGGCTTTCTTTCCCAGTTCAGCTTATTTATATTTAAATGATAGTTACAATAATCACTAGGTTTATCTTCAGTTGAGTTTTGCATATTTGTTCCACTCGTGTTCAAACAGAATGAAGTCATTTATACACTGTTAATTTTTACACTTTTACTTTTTTCTTTCTTTACGGTATCTCTTTTAATATTAGGAATTATTATTATTACTTATCTGTTATCAGTAACTATTCATTTTGGATCTTGTGTCTTAGAAGCCTCCAATGTTTTGCATTTGTTACTTAGCTCTTTTATATTTGTCACTCAGCACTTCAATTTAGAGCTCACAGTATTTTCTCTACAATGCATAAAGTTTAAAGTACAATTATGAAAAAAGTAAGATGATATATTAGAAATACCTTAAAGTTGCCTAGCTTGTCTACTTCAGATATGCCACAATGTATGGTGTGTTGATAAGCATAATTTCAAATTTAAGTTATGGCAACTTTGACAAGCAAACTTAGATCATGTTATATTAATACAACAAGATTAATAGAATTTTAGAGAACCTAGAAGAACAGTAAAATATTATATTTTTCACAGAATACCTGATGGTAAATTTGGAGAAAAATCTAGGAAGCCAGAATACTACCTTTTGTTCTTGATTGGTGTGGGATATCCACCAATCAATGTAATAGTTTTCTCTTTTTGACACAATAGAACAAAGAATTTTAAAGGACTTGTTAAAATGTTGAAATTTGCAGTATTTCAACCTTTGATGGTACCCTCCTTTACATTTTAACTTTGATTAGGATAAATGCCTAAAACAAATGTGCTTGTTTTAGAAAAGTGGGTGACATTTTGAGGTATAGTTGTCTTTTTTCTAAAATAAAGCATATTAATTATGGATAGACACCAAAATTTTCCCGCACAAAGATTTTAAGCACAGGAAATTTTATAAGTAGTACTTGACTTAGGACCACCATTGGAGCTGGAACTTCTGTCACTCAGCCATTCAGTTTTTATTGAGTTACATTCAATTTTACAATCTCTTATATTGCAGTTGCAAAGCAAATCACTGTGGTCCTTAAGCAAATTACTTGATTGTTAAACAAATACAATTTCCCCCATTGATTCTGCTAGTCAGAAGAATCAGGCAGGATTGAATTGGGAAGAAAATAATACTGATAATACTCACATTTAAATCATTTTCTCAAGTCAGGCCAGAGATGTTGTGCAGGTTTTAATCTTGTCTCAAACTGTAAGGGACAGAATAGATGAAAATAAAGCTATAATCTATCTCAGCAAAATGAAATTACTGTTTGTTCAGAAGCATTAATTGCATCATAGTTCCAGTGCTACTTATAGATATGGGTTCCTCTTTCCTAATGATACTGGTTTGAAACTTGGGGTTTCCTGGATGTACAGTTCCTACTGGAAGAGCAGATGGAAACCACAGCCAGGTTTCCTCGTCCCAGCTTCAGTTGTCATGCCCATGATGACCCTAGTTACCAGGATGCTGGGTTGATAATAACACATTCATTAAATAATCGTAGGACTAATTTAATTAGTGGGTCATTAGATTAAACACACTGTGAGGTGTGGATCTTTAAAAAGAGAATTACACAGCTTTATCATTGATCCCAATGGGCAGTTATGGTATCATAGAGTTTCTTGCTTGATTCTTATCCTTGAACAAAGTTAGAACTTTTACAATTATTTTCCATAGCTTTTTTACCATTAGACATTTCACTTTTTAAGAATAACAATACCTTGAGGATTTTGAAGAGAAGCTACTAGTTTTGTAAATCATGATGATAGACTAAATAAAGTAAGTAATATGCTGAATGCCACTGTGAGGCAATAATGACTATAAAGCAAGGGTAAAAAAGAAGAATCTGAAGAGAAAAAGGAAAGGTAAGAACAACATGAGTCATCACTGGAAGAAAAATCCAACTTCCAAACATGTCAAGTCTATGGTAGCTTCCAGGCAACTAAAGTTAAAGGACTTATTTCAGTACAAGGATGTTGTACATTAAGTCTTCTTCTCCCTCCATTTAGTCTCTTGCAATTTTTACTAATAAATCTTATGTTTTACTTGATTGAGAAGTGGATAATTTCCTTTCCTTGAAGAGGAGATTTCAATAGGAGAAAACAGGGAAGTGTTAATAAAATCATGAACAATTAAAATGGACATTTGAACTTGGTTTCTAAAAATTGCTTTTTCATAGTCCAAGTAGTAATTGTTATACTTGATCAGTTATTGGCTGCTAACCAGAAAAATGGTTGAATTAAACTTCTTAATGGAAAAGCATCTACCTAAACCCATTTATGAAGTCAGATATCAATTCTCTTGTTTTAAAACTCATTCGGAATCATATGCTGTACAAAACTCCACATCTATGCAAACTATTGAGGAAAAACTATCATGCAGAAGCACAGGATTCACTTCAGATTGTAGATGTTCTTCTCCATCAGGGTTGGTGGCATAATAAACAATAGTACACTCAGGTGAGATGGGCAGCATAGATAATAAATAAATACATAAATAGTAGTGCATTCCCTATCACAACTCTTTTATTGTAGTGAGCCTCAGAAACATTAGTTGCATGATAGTTCCAATGCTACTTATAGATATGGGTTCCTCTTTCCTAATGATAGTGCTCTGAAACTTGATATCACCTGTTTCTCCTACTGGAAAAACAGATGGAAGTTACAGCCAGGTTTCCTCCTCCCAGCTTCAGTTGTCATGCCAATGGTGACCTTAGTTACCAGGATGCTGTGGGTTTCCTGCTTCCCCAATTACTATGGATTCAAAAGGAAAATGTTAACTGCCAGGCACTTCACTTTTCCTTCAATATTTTTCAAACTTTAAAATTTCCTAAGGTTATATTTTTATTACACCAATACATGTTTCCCCAACATCTGTGCATGGCCCCTGCTAAATTCTGGGACAAGACCCAAGCCTGTGAGGGAGAATGGCACAGGTTTCAGAGTAGTTAATCACAGTCCACAATTATCTGTACAATGGATTGCTCTACCAACCCCAAGGTCAGGACTGGATAAGTATGGATGGGGAGGGGGGAGATATATTTTGATATAATTAAAGGGAAGATACAAGCATCTGTAGACCATATGGATGAGGAAGATTTCACACAGCTGTTTGGCAATCTCTCCTTAGATGAGCAACAATTGCTTTTACATAATCTTAAAACAGTTAAATTTGTTAAAACAATCGGTCATTGTTGCAAAGCAATTACTTAACAAACAAACAAACAAAATTCCCTTATCAATCAGCTAATTAAAGCTACAAAGTCCATAAATCTTTCTGTATTTTGGCATGTTATAATGAATTGCTTTTACAATGGTTCTACCCAACTGTATTATAACATTCCATCTGGCACCTGGGGATGTTATTCCAAAACTTTA
Source organism: Bothrops alternatus (assembly GCA_034064705.1). Classification (NCBI taxonomy): domain Eukaryota; kingdom Metazoa; phylum Chordata; class Lepidosauria; order Squamata; family Viperidae; genus Bothrops; species Bothrops alternatus. Next base: position 6,582,781 of record JARGCV010000081.1, on the reverse strand, counting down.
TATTATGACCCTGTTATATTAGGTTGATGATGTATATGCCTTTAGTCTCTTTGTTTTAGTATCCTTTACTCACAATTCAATGCTAAAGGAATGAGTTAGAGAATCTATCATCAGAATCTATCACTTTGCTACTATTCTGAACCAAATTCTAAATTGCTACAAGCCACATACTATGGATTATTTTTAAAGTTTAATCCTGAGCAACTATTACTAAGCCTTTTTCAGATCCTATTTTTACACTTTTGCATTGTTGTGGGTAGATTTCAAGGGAATCCTTGTCCTCATAAATGATGTTATCCTTTTGGTGCTAGGGAGATAGACACTGTGCCTGTATTTTCCTAGTGTGACTTTTAAAATATCCTGCTATGTGCTTTGCTTTCTGTGATTATTTCCAAATTTGAGGGTCATACACATAAATTCAATATACATTATCTCCTAAGGGACATTATCACTTCCCTTACATTTCAGGTTGCTCATTGCCATACGATTACATAAAGCTTCCTGGTTTACATGTGTTGTTTGGTAATGGGTTTTCTGTAGTAATTTATTCTCTTTTTTCTATTTCTAATGCTGGTCAATGTTTGTAATAAAGGAATGAATCAGTCTTAATGATAGTTTAAAGCTAAAAACACGACATGTTATTTTCAGTAGTCCCTTTTACTAGAATAATGGATCATTCATACTACACAATAAAAAAATTAATAAAAGAAAGAAGAAAGATTAGTTTCAGGTTATAGTATATGACTATGTAATATTGTGTGTAGCAGACATGGTAAAATCCAACCATACTTTCCTAACCACTGCTAGCTAACCTTGTCAACAAATTGCTAGAGAGCAAGTTCAGTTAAATTCATGTAATTTTTCAGTAAGCATAAGATTAGCTATATGCTGAAGGCAGTTAAAAGATAACCAAGCCATACTTTGTTGTCAATATGCACAAAGGAACTTGCAAGAAAAAATTGATTAACAGTACTGCAGAAATGGTTTGCTAGTCACCCCCAAAATTGTGGTGTCCAAATTTCCATTATAGTTCTGATGGTGAAAATAAGCCATTGCATTTTTTTCTTTACACATAATGCAGTACAACATATACAGAACAATTTATGCAATTCAGATATCAAAGATAAATTCATCAACAGTTTAGTTTGGGAGGGAAAAATAATGAAATATACTTCTGAAAGAATTGTCTGAAACTAGCTAGTGTGCAGATTATCAGATGTAATGTACTTTTTGTAAACTATTTAATATTCTAAAGTAAACATACATATTTTTACAGCTAGATTAATGCTGTTATTAATTCCTCTTAAATGCATATACCATGTCTCTGGTTCAAGTTTCTGTTTTTACCACCTCTACTATAGTCAATATTCCATATTCATTGAAATATGCAGTTCTTATTTGGCTGTTAGGATTTTTAGAAATATTACAAAATTGGGCATGACAGGGAATTCCTTTTTAACAATATCCAGGGAGATGGAGCAGCTACCCATTCCATACTGAAATATTTTATCACACCTTATACTTGTAATTATTATATAGTAGTCTTTTTATTTTTTTAGATAAATAGCACATTTGTTTTTCAATCATGTTTGATTCTCAGAGACCTACCCTCTAGTTTTCTTGGCAAAGTTTTTCTAAAGGGGTTTGCCATTGCCTCCTATCTAGGGCTGAGAAATAGTGAATAGGTTACTCAGCTGACTGTCTGAGTAAGGCAACCTAAACAAACCAGAGTCTTTTGATTTCTAGCCTGAAGCTTTAACCATTACATCAAACTGACTCTCATAAATAGTACATTTAAAATTATTTAAATGATGGAAAGGTCAAAACAGACAAATGCGTAAGTAAATAAATAATTCAACTAGTGGAATTAAAGAACTACTGGAAAATGTAATCTTTTCAATTTCTCCTTTAGTCTTCCCTTCTCTGCCTCTTCTTCTGATTCCACAGAATGTCTTTTGTATGTGCCAAGAGTGCACTGCCACCCAACTGGGAGTACAAGTAAGTGTAGTTAATTGCCTAGTTGGCCTAATTTCCATCTGTCAACTTCTCCATTAGCTTAATTTAAGTGTTTCTAGCATGTGATCAGCAGTGCCTGCGGCTACAAGTCAGTGCCTATGGCTACAAGTCAGGCAACATGTTCACTGATGCTCTCAGATTTCTTTACTATTATATACATGTTTGTGTGTGTTTTGTTCACATAAAAAACCCACTTTGCATATGCATAAACTGATCTCAGTTGCAATGTCCAAAGCTAACCATTTTTCAACAGAACTGATTTAATTGATGTCTTGCCACTGAGTGTATAAAACTGTTCCTGCTGCTCGATTATCTGAGGCTTAGAGAAATGCAAATGATTTTACAAAGTGCACTTTCTTGGAAATCATATATTATATCAAAAAACAAGATTAAGTACGATTTGGCTATATATCTCAATATTACCTAAGCAACAGATTTTATTTACTATTTTTTTATGGGAAATTGTAGAGTAATTGTAAAAAATAACATGTTGTACAAGTAGAATTAAGAATAGGATAAAGATTACTAACTGTCCTGGCCTGGAAATTTTAGCTCTCATAGAATTTTTATTTACTGATCTATGGTATCCAATATGGAGTGTGCATTTGATTCAAGATGCAAGCTGTCACCATTCAATTTCTTATAGCTCAAGATCAAATCTATTTGTTTCTGTCCATCAAATATACCAGGGAGGATTGGGATGCCTTTGAATCGTTTCACTATCAGCTTTCCTAATGACTGTTATGCTTCTTTGGAACAGCATTTCTCTTAAAATATGAATGGCTGCAATCCTACTACGATAGGAAAAAAGCCATTAAAAATTGACAGTCTCACTATGCCATGAAGGTGTTCTGTATTGTTGAGGGGTTTATGTTTGTCTGGTTAATGAGTTTATTGCTCCATGGTGCATAAGCAGAAATTATTTTGTAATGTCATACTTGTTTTTCTGATTTTTTTCAAGCTTATTTGCAGATATGTAAACTGCAGAAAGAATTACATATAATCCCAGTAAAAAAAGAGAGTGAATTTAAATTGGAGTACTTCCTATTTGAATAAGCAATATAATTTATATCATAAAATAATTCAGATTGAAAATACAAATAACAAAAACAATTTGATTTGGATTTTTGAATTGAACTGGAATTTAAAAATTATGCTACTACGTTCAGAAAAAATATTTCTCCTTATATCAAATTATTACATCATAATAATTTAATTACCAAAAAATTTAAAGTCAATCAGTAATTCAGTCCAAGTCAATTATTTCATTCTTTTGGGGATCTGAGTGAATGGAGCAGCATGGTTGCCTAGTGGTAAAGACCCTTGCCTCCCTTTCAGAAGGTTGAGAGTTCAATCCTAGGTAGTGGCAGATGTTTCTCCCCTGGGCACAAAGAAAAAAAATCTGCTGTGAATTCTACATAGCATCAGGAAGGGCATCTGGCGAATAAATGCTCAGCTCCATCCAGCCACTCCAACTCTACCCCAAATTAAGGGCTTACAAGGTCTTTAAAAAGGGAAGAATTTGAGTGATTCTCTTTTGAGTCAAATTTCCAAATCAACTTTTGTGGAGTTATATTTATCACTCTATTAATATAATTACTAAATAATTTCTAGAATTTTGACAGAAAAAGAGTTGTAAAATATAATGTTTTTTCCTGCTTTGTCTACAACCATTTTTCCAAAATGTTTTTCATTAGGATAGTACCAAGTTGGCTATACACCAACCGATATCTCTGCATTTAATTTTGTTACTTATGTGAAGATGATTGCACCATTACCATTTCATTGTTACTTTAAATCCATTTCATTATCTAGTTTCGCATTTTAGCTATAACATTTGGGGGACTGAGGTGTCTTCAAGTTAGCATAGACTTCTGATGACTGCCTGAACAAATCCCTGCAGTTTTTGAAGATGGTAAGGATTAGTACTATATCTGCCCAAATCTGGGCATAAACTCTTTGGTAATGCAGACTGAAAGTTTAGGACTTGATCTGCCAAAATCTCATTAGGTGGGCCTATTCAAATGAACACATTCACTGATTTACTTGCAACGTTTTTGGATGTTATTGTGCAGCAAGGTATTGCCTCAGGATTTCAGGTGGCATAATCACATATAGCCAAAATATATTGATTCTCTATCTGATTTTGGCAAAGATCCAACCATATCCATGACAATCTAGAAAATGAGGTGGATTTATTTTGGGGGGAACTTAGTCCTTTAGATTTTATAATATTGTCACTATTGACAGAATTCAAAAGATATATTTTTGCATCCTTGATTATTCCTGATCAAAAGAATATGTCTATAAGACTCTAAAGTTTTTTTATCACTTATATAATTGAGAAAATAATTTTATGAGTGGATTTCAGTAAGTCTGTTCTACAGCTGTGTGGAATTACAATTTACTCCACTTTTTCTCCAGTGACAGATTTTTTTCTAATATGGTATAAGATTCACTTTCTTGACTTGCTGCTTTTGAATCCAACCTTTAATTGGTAGAATTTTTCTAGTTTGTACAGACATTCTAGTGATGGCCTCCAGATGCACTCTGAATGTGTTAGTCTTACTAAAGTTTGGGGCTATTTGTTTACTTATTGGTAGCTTTGAGACAGTGTTGACTTTTGTTGATTTCCTAGACAAATCCCTGCTGTTTTTCTTGGTGAGGGTTATTATTATTATTATTTTGGAAGAGGCTTGCCATTACCTCTTTCCTATGACAGACAGAGAGAAAAAGTGAAGAGGGAGGATGAGAGAAGTGCCCAAAGTCCCCTGATAGCTTTGTGCAAAAGAGTGACTAGAACTCTTGGTCTTCCAATTTCTAGCCTGATGCCTTAGTCACTACACAAAACTTTTCAGGACAAATATAAGTCAGCTATTAAACCATGATAGATAAAAGGGTTTTTTTTTAAAGATAAAGATGAACTGTGTTGCTATAAGGTGGGAAAAGTATGAAACTCTCATAGCATTTCTTCAGCTTCTAATTAAAGAGAAAAAAAGGAAAACCGAGTTAATTGAACCTAAAGAACTTCTATGTTAGATAGAAGCTGTTTTTGTAGAATGTTTAGTCAGAATTTGAGTTAAATTTGACTTTGCTTTCTGTGTTGGGCTGAAGTCTTGTTTTCTTTCTTCATAGTCTTCATGCTATATTCATGACATTATATATGGAGAAAAAAAACCTTGCAATCTGTAATATCAATCTGAAACCAAACTAATATCATTGTAGATGTTCTTGCAAAGCAATGTCATATACAACAGATCAGGACCATTTTGCACTCTGGCTGGACCATTATATTTTCTTTGTGTTTTTTTTTCTTATTTTACTTTATTGGCAAGTGTTATAGTGAGGATCAGGGTAGTATAATTTTTTTCCCTACATAGAATGTTTGCATTTTAACATTTAAAGTTTAATTTTTCTTTTAATTTCATCTTTCTTTTTTAAATAAAAATGATTTAGTGTTCTTGGTAGGAGAAAGTAAATATAGAGATGAGATAATAATTTGGAAGGCTTTAAAAGGCAATTAAATTAATTTCTTGAAGGTCAAAGGCTATGAGTCATGATAACTAAATCATATTTTATGTTCTCTTGTAATACACCTCTGAATACTAGATATTGCAAGTAATAACCAGAAACAAAATATAAAATAAGATTATAGGATTTCCAACTGCTTTGATATGGTTAAAAAGAAAATGCTGATATAAGCTTATATAAGATTTTCATGTACATGGACTACATGAAGCAAACAATTCTGTAATAAATGAAAAGCAAAAACTGTTTTTTAATGTTTTATTGATTTTCTAATTTTACATTTAAGTATTTAAAAAGCAATGAGCCGGCTGAGTTAATCAAAAATTCAATGACATTCAAGTATCTTTAGTACAAGTCTTAAACTACAACATCAAATATTTCCTCTCTTTTTCCCTTAGTATTTACTGTCTCATATTTAAACTAATACAATTCTTATTATATCAATTAAATAAAAATAGCATTCTTACATTTATCAATAATTTTTAGCTTATACACATCCTGGTTATTTTAACATTCAGTCTTTATAGACAACCAATGTCCTAATTAGTTTTTCCCCAATTTTTAGTTTCCAATTAATATTTAAATTTAACATTTAAATGAATGCTCCAACACTGGAAGTTTTAAAGAAGAGATTAGACAGCCATTTGTCCGAAATGGTATAGGGTTACCTGCCTGAGCAGAGGGTTGGACTTGATGACCTCCAAGGTCCCTTCCAACTTTATTATTATTATTTATTATTATAATTTCCAAGTTTTAATGACCAAAATTCCTTTTATCACAATTCATCACAAAGTCTAATATTCAGGATACATGTCTTATCTATTTGAATATATTCTATTTCTCACCATCTTACATCATCTAATTCAGCGGTTCTCAACCTTTTCCGGGGCTTGACCCTGGCCCGTGCCGCACATGCGCGGTGTGATGGGCACATCGCGCATGCGCGGCACGACAGGCACATCACGCATGCGCGGTGCGATGGGCGCATCGCAAAGGGGGAAAAATGTCCAACCCCCCAAAAAATGGCCGACCCCCCCAAAAAATGGCGGGCCCGCATCGCGCATGCGTGGTGCGACGGCCTGCATCGCAAAGGGGAAAAAATGGCAGACCAAAAAAAATGGCTGACCCAAAAAAATGGCCGACCAAAAAAAATGGCGGAGTGCGGCGTTTGGTGACCCCCGTGAAATGGTTGTTCGACCCCAAATGGGGTCGCGGCCCACAGGTTGTGAACTGCTGATCTAATTAATAATACAGTATAACTTTCTTATTTTCTATTAATTTCCAAATGTCTTAAATTTAGTAACCAAAATTTCTCTTGTTTCAACATCAAATACTTCCTCTCTCTTTTCTCTTAATGTCTACTATCTCATATTTAAGCTAATACAATTCTTATTATATCAGCTAAGTAAAAACATGTTTTTTACATTTATCAATAAATTTTTAGCTTATATATCTTAATTACTTTTACATTCAACCTTTATAAACAAATCAATGTTCAAATTTAACTTTTGATATTTATACTTCCAAGTTTTAAATGACCAAAGTTTTCTTTATCTCAGTTAATAACAAAATCTAGTATTCAAAGTACACATCTTGTCTATTTGAGTATATTCTATTTTAATCCTCACTAATAAGTCAAAATCCGAATTTTCTTCAGCTTTATTCTAGCTTTCTTTCTTTGCCAACTCGCCTTCCATATCTGTGCTGTTATGTTGGTATCATGAACTTCATCTGAAAACCAGCTTTCTCCTTTATTTACAAAATTAGATAACTGCATCCATAAAACTTCTTACCCCATTTAATTCAGCTAAAAGTAGACATTCTTAAAAACATGTTTAATTGACAAAGTGATTTAAAAAAATAAGAATAGTGTGAATATCTAACAATTACACAACAATAGCCACCAATATTAGACATCTGTAATATTTCTGAACTGTGATTCACATCTTTCTTTTGTCCCTGAGTCCCTAATTAGGACTAAAAAAATTAAATCCAGAAATATTTATAGAATTATTTGTATTCACAGATGAATACCAAAATTGATTGTTCACATATAATACCACCATTCTAGCTGTATGGTCCTTGATATTCTGACAATTGAACATTTTGTCATTAAGTATACAATGTTAGATTTCTTTTACCTAAGTATCATTTTACTTTGTGAATTCATATGTGGGTTAGTGGTCTTTGGTTGCTTATGATAATCTCGGTGAATAGAATTGGATACATAGTGGAAACAACCCAGTAATATAATAGAAGAAAGATTGAATATTTTAAAGACAGACTGAAATAGTATTTTGTTTTTATTTTCTGATGCCAGACAATTTCTTATAGAGTGATAGAAAACATCATATATCAAAGTGAATGGTATAGTTATTCTCATAGAAAGTGTTTGTAAGCAAGACAGCTCTTGGGATGTCAGTCATTCAAGCAAAAGATAATTAGCACCATTTGAAAATGTATTAAACTGAGTATTAAAATCTCAAATGGGAAAACTGAATGGAAGCAAATGGTTCTTTCAGTTGGCTAGTCATGGAAGTCAAACCAAACACTTTGCTTGAGTTTAGGATAACTCTCTCTAATAATAACTAACATCTCTAGTGAAAAACAAAGTAGAATTCTTTGATTGTAGTTTGCTAGCAATGTTATTGTTATAATATTAAAATGCCATATTTAATAAGTTGGTATGTTATTAGTTATATTTTAATCATCTCCTATTTAAAAAATATGAAGCTGCATTACACTGAATCAAATTAGTCTTTCATTTAGCTAAATATTGTTAACTTAAATTTACTTTTTAAATCCTTGTGAGATTCCTGGAACTGAGTCAGCACATGCATCATATTTCTCATGTCTAAGCTGTACTCTTCCTTTTCTTTAATTTGGTACCTGCTCAAGAAAATGGTTACCATTCAAATATTAAGATTAGCCCTTTCAGTCCATATAAATCAAAAGCCAAAATGCTAAAGATCTTATACATTTGTTTTTGCCTAAAAGCCTTAATGAATGATTAATTGTGTGCTATTAAGTCAGTGTCTACTGTTAGCAATCATACAGATAAAATTTGTCCAAGTCAATCTGTCCCCAACTTGCTCCTCAGATTATTGAATGTATCCATGGTTAATGAACAATGTCTGTTTATATTAGGTGACAGATTTCCGAATCTGGATGGCCTAGAAGTAAAGTTAAAAATCTTTTTTTGTAGCAATAGTAAATTCTGATAACCAATCCACAACCAACTTTTAAAGATGAAAAGCAAAATAAAAAATAGAATTCAAAAAGCGCAGTTAAAACTTGAGATGCTTAAGAAAATGAATTGCCAAGAGGAAGATGTATGTTCAGGGCTTTCTGACTGGAATATTCAAGATTCTCCTCCCAGGTGGGTCATCATCATTTAAAAGATGTCTTGGATCATTCCTAAGTGCTCCCATTCAAACCCAAGGAGCACTGCCAAAAAACCAGCTTTGGGAGCAAAATCAGCATTCCACCATCAGGAATCATGGTGGCACAGTGATTAGAATGCAATATTGCAGGCTAATTCAGTTAATTCAGCTAATTTACTGCCAGGAGTCGATCCTCACCAGTTCAAGGTTGGCTGAGCTTTCCATCCTTCTGAGCTTGGTAAAATGAGGACCCAGATTGTTGGTGGCAATAGGCTGAAATTATAAACTGCTTAGACTGGGTTGTAAAGCATTGTGAAGCAGTATATAAGTCTAAGTGCTATTGCTATTCAGCAGTCATCTTGGGGAGAAGTCCTATATTTTAACAGTTACTGTATCTATCTTCATCTAGATTTTTTATAAGCCGATGGTTTATATCTATGTTTATAAACTTTGTGAAAAAATGAAGAATATATCTCTGGTCTTATGTATACACTACTATACACTACAGTCTAGCACAATACCAACAAAGAGGAAAAACAACAGCTCTCAAAAGAAACCAGCATGGCTGCATAAAGAACTCTCTGACAAATTGAAAGATAAAAAGGACAAGTATAGGAAGTGGAAAGAGGGGCACATAACTAAGTCAGAATATCAGCAAATAGCCCGAGCCTGCAAAGACGAAGTGAGGAAAACTAAGGCTCAAAATGAACTAAGGCTTGCAACCAAAGTCAAAAATAACAAAAAAAAGCTTCTTTCAACATGTAAAGAACAAGAAAACTATTGGAAACTATTGGTCCATTAGTGGGTGAAAGTGGCAAGAAGGTAACAAGCAACAGGGAGAAAGCAGAACTATTTAACTCCTTTTTTGCATCTGTCTTTACACAAAGGGAAAAAACAGACCAACCTATCAAAAACAGTGCCATAAAAAACAAAATAGAAATACAAGTTAAGATAGGCAAGAAAATGGTAAGTGAACACCTGTCCAGCCTAGACGAGTTCAAATCACCAGGACCAGATGGATTACAGCCCAAGGTTCTTAAGGAACTGGCAGATGTGATCTCGGAACCACTGAACTATATTTTTCAAAGATCCTGGAGCACAGAGGAACTACCAGAGGACTGGAAAAGAACTGATGTAGTTCCCATTCTTCAAAAATGGAAAAAAAAATGGATCCAGGAAATTACAGACCTATCAGCCTGAACTCAATACCTGGGAAGATTCTGGAAAAGATAATCAAGCAATGAATATGTAAACACCTAGAAGCAAATAAAGTCATTACCAAAAGCCAACAGTGGTTTGTCAAAAACAGATCATGCCGGACAAATCTTATTTCATTCTTTGACCAGGTTACAAAATTAAGAATGCTGTGGATATAATTTACTTGGACTTCAGTAAGGCATTTCATAAAGTAGACCACAACCTACTAATTGATAAGATAGAAAAATGTGGGGTAGAAAGAATCACCACCAGATGGATCTGTAGCTGGCTGACCAGCCGTACTCAGCGTGTGGTCCTCAATGGAACCGCATCTACATGGAGGGAAGTGTGTAGTGGGGTGCCCCAGGGCTCTGTTCTGGGCCCAATGCTCTTCAACATCTTCATCAACGATTTGGACAAAGGGATAGATGGGGATTCATCAAATTTGCAGACGACACCAAGCTGGCAGGAATAGCCAACACTACAGAAGACAGGCTTAAGATACAGAAGGATCTGGACAGACTTGAACACTGGGCACTATTCAATGGTGAAAAAAAGCAAGGTTCTACATTTAGGCAAGAAAAACCAAATGCACAAATACAACATAGGTGGCACCTTGCTCAATAGTAGTAACTGTGAGAGGCACCACGGAGTCCTAGTAGACAATCACCTAAATATGAGCCAGCAGTGTGCTGCAGCTGCCAAAAAGGCCAACACAGTGCTAGGCTGCATTAACAGAGGGATAGAATCAAGATCACATGAAGTATTAATACTACTTTATAATGCCTTGGTAAGGCCACACTTGGAATACTGCATCCAGTTTTGGTCACCACAATGTAAAAAAGATGCTGAGACTCTAGAAAGAGTACAGAGAAGAGCAACAAAGATGATTAGGGGACTGGAGGCTAAAACATATAAAGAATGGTTGCTGGAATTGGGTATGTCTAGTTTAATGAAGAGAAGGACGAGGGGTGACATGATAGCAGTGTTCCAATATCTCAGTGGCTGCCACAAAGAAGAGGGAATCAAGCTATTTTCCAAAGCACCTGAAGGCAGGACAAGAAGCAACAGGTGGAAACTAATCAAGGAGAGAAGCAACCTAGAACTAAGGAGAAACTTCCTGACAGTGAGAACAATTAATCAGTGGAACAACCTGCCTCCAGAAGCGGTAAATGCTCCAACACTGGAAATTTTTAAGAAGAGACTGGACAGCCATTTGTCCGAAATGGTATAGGGTTTCCTGCCTGAGCAGGGGGTTGGACTGGATGACCTCCAAGGTCCCTTCCAACTTTACTATTACTATTATTACTATTATTACTACTACTACTACTACTACTACTATTATTGTTGTTGTTATTATTATTAGTATTATTAGTATTATTAGTATTATTATTAGTATTATTATATCTCAGTGACAAATCAGAAAGTGGTCAAAGTTCCAATAATAAATACAAATAGTTCAATAAAAGGATATCAGTAAATTCAAAATAAATAAAACAAAATTTTAAGTTCCTTTATATAATGAAGTAACAGTTGAGAAACCAGTTGAAAATGTTTCTTGCAGTGTATAGAGGTATTAAAAAAAGGATAGATTGCTTTTTGATTTTTGGGGGAGCACTTAGTAATGTTTTCAGAAAACATTAAACATAAAGATGAATACACATGCACTTTGCACACCCTTACATAACTCTAACCCTATATCTAAGAAGGAGAGAGAGAAATTTGGAACCTTAATAATGACTGCAACAAAAGAAAGCAAAGATACTATCAATAGTGATAGGCACCTTGGGTGCAATCCCAAAACATCTGGAGCATTACTTGAACACAACTGACAATTTACTTCAGTCAATTGTAAAAGGCCTTCAGATAAAAAAACTTATATCCTGCAATGATGCTTTTAACACAATCAAGCAATACTATCTGCTATCAAGGGTAAATAACAACAGCAACAGCAACAACAACAGCAGCAGCAACAACAACAACAACAACAACAACAACAACAACAACAACAACAACAACAATAATAATAATAATAATAATAATAATAATAATAATAATAATAATAATAAAGTTGGAAAGGACATTGGAGGTCATCTAGTCCAACCTCCTGCTCATGCAGGAAACCCTATACCATTTCAGACAAATGGCTGTCCTTAAAAACTTCCAGTGTTGCAGCATTCACAACTTCTGGAGGCAGGTTGTTCCACTGATTAATTGTTCTAACTGTCAGGAAATTTCTCCTTAGCTTGACTCCCTCTTCTTTGTGGCAACCCGAGATATTAGAACACTGCTATCATTTACCCCTCTTCATTAAACTAGACATACCCAATTCCAGCAACCGTTCCTTATATGTTTTAGACTCCAGTTCCCTAATCATCTTTGTTGCTCTTTTCTGTACTCTTTCTAGAGTCTCAACATCTTTTTTACATCGTGGTGAGCAAAACTGATGCGGTATTCTAAGTGGGGTCTTACCAAGGCATTATAAAGTAGTATTAACACTTCATGTGATCTTGATGCAGCCTAGAACTGTGTTGGCTTTTTTGGCAGCTGCAGCAAACTGGTGGCTCATATTTAAGTGATTGTCCACTAAGACTCCAACATCCATATCACAGGATACTACTATTGAGTAAGGTACCACCTATACTATACCTGTGCATTTGGTTTTTCTTGTGTAAATGTAGAACTTTACTTTTTTCACCACTGAATGTCATTTTGCTAGATAGTGCCCAATGTTCAAGTCTGTCAAGATCTTTCTGTGTCTTAAGCCTATCTTCTGGAGTGTTGGCTATTCCTGCCAGCTTGGTGTCGTCTGTAAATTTGATAAGTTCCCCATCTATCCCCTCATCCAAATCATTGATGAAGATGTTGAAGAGCACTGGGCCCAGAACAGAGCCCTGGGGCACCCACTACACACTTCCCTCCATGTAGATGCAGTTCCATTGAGGACCACACGCTGAATATGGCTGGTCAGCCAGCTATGGATCCATCTGGTGGTGATTCTGTCTACCCCACATTTTTCTATCTTATCAAGTAGTAGGTTGTGGTCTACTTTATGAAATGCCTTACTGAAGTTCAAGTAAATTATATCAACAGCATTCTTAATTTTGTCACCTGGTCAAAGAATGAAATAAGATTTGTCTGGCATGATCTGTTTTTGACAAACCACTGTTGGCTTTTGGTAATGACTTTATTTGCTTCTAGGTGTTTGCATATTCATTGCTTGATTATCTTTTCCAGAATCGTCCCAGGTATTGAGTTCAGGCTGATAGGTCTGTAGTTTCCTGGATCCATTTTTTTCCTTTTTTGAAGAATGGGAACTACATCAGCTCTTTTCCAGTCCTCTGGTAGTTCCCCAGTGCTCCAGGATCTTTGAAAAATATAGTTCAGTGGTTCAGAGATCAAATCTGCCAGTTCCTTAAGAACCTTGGGTTGTAATCCATCTGGTCCTGGTGATTTGAACTCGTCTAGGCTGGACAGGTGCTTACTTACTGTTGTTTTGCCTATCTTTACTTATGTTTCTAATCTGTTTTTCACAGTACTGTTTTTAATAGGTTGGACTGTTTTTTTCCCTTTGTGTAAAGACGGATATAAATTATGAGTTAAGCAGTTCTGCTCTCTCCCTGTTGCTTGTGACCTTCTTGCCACTTCATCTGACTAATGGACCAATCATTTCCTTAACTTTTTTTGTTTTTTTACATTTTGAAAGAAGTTTTTTTTTGTTATTTTTTATTTTTGTCGCAAGCCTTAGTTCATGTTGATCCTTAACTTTCCTCACTTCATCTTTGCAGGCTCAGGCTTTTTTCTGATATTCTGCCTTAGTTATGTGCCTTTCTTTCCACTTTTTATACTTGTCCTTTTTGTCTTTCAATTTTTTAGACAGTTCTTTATGCAGCCATGCTGGCTTCTTTTTAGAGCTATTATTTTTCTTCATTGGTATTGTGCTAAACTGGGCTTTTATAATCTCACTTTTCAAAATTTCCCAAGCTTCTTGAGTTGTTTTCCCCTTGAGGATTCTTATCCATGGAATCCTTCCCAAGCTCTCTCTAAGTTTATTGAAATTAGCTCTCTTAAAGTCCAAGACTCTAGTTTGACTATGTTCTATTGCTTGTGCTTGCATAATGTTGAATTCCAATATTGCATGACCACTCCCCCCCAAAGTTCCTGTGGTTTCAACACCTTCTATCATTTCATCTCTGTTAGTGAAAATTAAGTCCAATATGGCTGATCCCCTAGTTCCTTGTCTACTTTTTGGGAAACAAAGTTGTCTTCTAGGTTTGTTAGGAATCTCTTTGATCTTCCACTTGATACAGAGTTTGTCTCCCAGTTGATGTCAGGGTGATTAAAGTCCCCCATTACTATTGTGATGTGCTTCCTACATTCCTTAGTTAACTGACTAGTAAAAAGTTCATCTATTTCCTCTGTTTGGTTGGGTGGCCTATAGTATACACCTATGGCAATGTCATTTTTTCCCCATTTTATATTGACCCAAATGCATTCAAGATAGTGTTCATCATCGTTGTGCTCTATTTCTGTAGCGATGTCATTTTTTTCATATATAGAGAGCAACTCAACCTCCTCTTTTATTTTGTCTGTTTCTTTTAAATAATTTAAATGCCTAAGGACTTGGTAAGGATACCATAGATGGATAAAAGTGCCAAATCCAATTTAAACTGCCTTTGTGATCAATCATAATAATTCATTAAATTTGTATGCTACCTAACTACTAATATCTCTGGGTGGTCCAGAAAAACCAAAATAAAGGCATAACAATAAAACCAGTAAAACAAAGGAAAGTCATAAAAGATAAAATATAACAAAAGTGACAGACATATGCAATGAAGCAAGAAGTCTCACTCTCCCTAGCCTGGATGAACCTGATTCTCGAAGACAGATGATGCTACTGAGAAGTTAATTCTTTTATATTTACACATGATATCTAATTTCACATTGTGGCCCTAATAGTTCTTTTTTAAAAGAGAGATGTTTTGCTTAAATTGAAGTCAAAATATGCAGTAGACCTAATGATAAATCTGAAAGTTAAAAGCCCAATAATTATATATAGTTGTCATTTGGTTAACATTTCTCATTAATACAAAAACATATGCTATTTTATCAGTTGACTCAAAGTTGAAAGTTGTTAGTATAACAGTATGTATAAATAAATATATAAAATTCATTGATTGAAAGTAATCTATAAATCAGGATTAAAATGAACTTTTTTATCTGCAGGTAGATCATAATTATTTTCTGAATAGTTATTCAGGTTAAACAATAACTGCTGCAAGAGAGGAAGGGGAGGGGGAGAGGAAGGAGGAGGAGAGGCATGAGATTGGCCTGACTTGTTCTAGTTTATCTGCCAAATGAATTTTTCTGAATACTTTCTACATTGAAGATGTACTGTATGTGTACTATACAAGAGATAATTTTTGCAAAAGATAATTTCAACTTTTCATTTAAGACTTCCAACATTCAGTGAAAGATGCAAATTATGATTGTGTTGTGTAGATTATAGATATCTTATAACAATGAGATTAAATTTTTAGCTGAATGAAAATGGGAATCCACATGATAAGCAGTTTCAATTTCAAGCTTATATTCTAGCTTTAGTGATAAAATCTTAATGTATAATTTATTTCCAGGAAAGTTGCTGTAGGCCGATCTGCTCAATGATATAAAAATATTTAGAAAATGTAAATTATTTTTGTGATAAATCCTAGGCAGGATTTTTGTTTACTTTCAAAACATGTGCCACATCTTCTTAATGTTGTTTACCAAGGTTTTCAAGTTGAATAATTCTTGTTTCAGATGAATAAATTACTAAGATTTTTCTCATGAAATGAAGAAAATGTAATTTAAAGCTTAACAATGATGGTTCTAACCTTCATATGGCCTTAAATTCTGACTTGAATATATATGTGATTATGTAAGTATTTGTAACTAACATAAATCTAAATTCAAATTAATGAAAGAATTTGTACAAGGAAGTATGAAAGCATGTCACATGAATATGCTTAATCATTATATTACTTAATACTATGCCATTACTGTTTTTTCTCTTCTATGCAGTATTGATATGATATTGTTATTCAATATTATTTCTGAACAATTAAATATGAGAATGACAGCAACCTATTAAAACTCTAAATTGGTGTCTCGATGTGTGTGTGTGTGTGTGTGTGTATCTGTGTCTATGTTTCTGTCGGTGTCTCTGTGTGATTCTAAATCTTATTCTTGAATATAAATCAGACTCTACTAAATTTGGATGAAGCTAAACATTCTCTCTCTCTCTCTCTCTCTCTCTCTCTCTCTCTCTCTCTCTCTCATATATATATTTTATCATATAAGAACATAGCATAGTTACCTATATGATATGCTTGCCATCATGCCACATATTAATATGCATTATCTTTTCCAATTTCTCTACATGGCTCTGCTTTTGAAGGGTATTTGGAAACTTCAATTGGTGTGAAATGTAGTGGCACAAGTTATGTATGTATGTGTCTGGTAGAACACACAGTACAGCTCTGCTATATAAGCTGCACTGGTTATTTCTAAATCTAATTCAAGGTGCTGGTATTTACTTTTAAAGTTCTACATGGCATGGGACTAGATTATTTGAGGAACAGCCTTTCTCTGATTTCATCTACCTGTCTCACCAGATCTCATAGAATGGGCATGTGACAAGTACCATTGTCTAGGAAGCTATATTAAGGAGGTCTTGGGAGGTGGGCCTTTTCTGCTATGTCCCCCATGCTGTGGAATCCTTTCTTCTCTGAGGTGAGAATGGCCTCATCGTCTCATCCCTCAAGACATGGTTGTGATAGCAGGCCTGGAGACTGCAAGTGATGGCTGAATTAGGTAGGTGATCTATTACTATTAACAATTCTCCATCTCTTATTCCTGTTTAACTGCTTTTATACATTTTAAATATTTTAATATTAATGATATTGATTTTAGATATTTATTATTTTAGTTTTGTTGTACACCACACAGAATCACTTGCTTGTGAGATGGATAGTTCTATAAGTTAGAGAAATAAAATAACTTTTGTTTGAAAACAACTTTTTAAGGCTTTCTTAAACAGGGCCTATATATTTATATTAGCCTGGATTACTTTATATGTATTTACCACTCTGAAAATGCAACCTTGTGATAATAAGACAATCAATCAAATAACTATAACTCTTAATTAAATTATATTTTCCCTTATGAATATTTTATGATCTAATCATTGATAGGCAATAATAACAACAATAAAAGGCATTAAAATTTGGCAGATATGATGGATAAAGTTGAAAGAAAAATGTATATTGTTTACAGTATGCAAAAGAGATAATGAACATAGAATATTGATATTTAAATGGTGAATAAAATATAATTTTCATGTTTTGTTTTGTAATTTCAAATTGCTCATGAAGAATGCGCTAGTAATTACATCCTAAAGCAAGATTATCTCTAGCTTCTGTATTTTTTTCCTGTGATGAACAAATGAAGAGCCTTGTAGCCCTTGAGTTGTTCCCTTTCTTCCAGAAATTACATATATACTAAATGGGTACTCTTTGTATACCTTCAGGTAGTAGCTCAATAGATAATAATGACAGGCCAATTTACAATACATTTTTTGAAGCTTGGGGAAAGCAATAAAAAATGAAGATTTTTATTTATTATAATACAATTGGGTGATTTTTAAAACTATGCTATAAACAGGAGTGGCAGCCAAGTTAATTGCTAGCTTCTCTAGTGTTCTCTAAAGTTAACATTTCATGAAGTGAGATTGTACAACCAATTTTCAGATCCCTGACTGATTCATCTTTTCCTTTGAGAACATGTATATCTTTTTCTTTGCATTTTGGCATTTACTTTTTATTATAATATCCATTTTCCATAATTTATTTATAAAAGATCAGTTTGCCCAATACAGTCCTTGCTGAACAGGTTAGAGTTTTTCCTATAGCGCGTTTGAATAAATACATATGAAGTTCTTTTTCTTTCACATAAGCATTTGAACTAAAATACTGAAAGGAGATTTAAAAGAAACATTTCTTTTCCTTGTCATTACCAGAAACAAACAAACATTCTTAATGTGAAATATAATTATCAAGATTTTAAAATTTAATATAAATGAGAAAGCACCTAATTCAACTTGGCTGACCTTGAAGAAAAATAAATCATATTGCTTGATATGAGATCTCTAGGAAACTCAGGAATCTTTCTTTTTCAGAAATGTAAAAAATATTCAGTAGGCAACAAATGATACCTATTTCTGTAATGCAATCTCCTTCTCAGTGGCATGCAGTGATCCAAGGTATTTCAGCATAAAAATAGTGCTTTTTCAGAGAAAATGGAAGGAGACCTTCTACTTGGTTAACTATAGTGCATGAGGGCATAGATTGCAATGAAAATGCTAAGGGAATTGATCTGGTAAGTGTAGGAATGTCCTTGTCTACCTTAGTCTCATTTCTGTTATGCTGTTTTGACTGATACCTGTTTTGAATCCCAACTGCCATCCTTTTCATCTGGTTTGTGAAAATAAAAATGCTCTAATTAAATATATTTATTTACTTAGCTGTCCATCTAATAGAACGTGGCTCCAGGTGGTATAAACTAAAAGCACATTATAAAAACTAAGAATTTTTTTTTAAAAAACTAATATTTAAAAATATTCTACAACAAAGAACACCAATTGGGATTACCATTAACAGAGTAACAAAGAGAGTTATTAGTGTAGGCATTTTAATTTTAATTTCTCCTTATGTCTCATTGTTATTTGACTAGTACTATGACAGACATTTTGACAACCCAATTGTAAAAAAAGCCTAGGAATGTTCAAAATACCTTGGAAATAATTGTAAAAAATTAAAATAATGTTTCAGTGCCCAATTTCCTCCTGCTGCTACTAAGGGAGCCAAACAAATCTACTGATGTAATAATGGGCTATCAGTTATAGCAATAACTTTTCACACTCTAGTGATAGTGGTGACAGTTATGAAAGACTCTATTACTTGGTTCTCAGTCAACTATTATGGTTCCTTTGTCAAATGAATGCATTTGTGCACATGAATGCAAACACAGTGCCATTAAAAGAGAAACAACAAGAATAAAAATATGATTGGACTCTTTTTTAAAAGTTATTTCAGTATTCCCAGTGCTTTTTTTCTAAAAAAAAAAAAAAAGGTGCCGAAACTCACACACATCATACAACCCACCTTGCCTACCCTATAAGGTTCCATCCAAAAAAGGTGCCAGAGTTCCATTCTGGGCGTTCTATGAGAAAAAAAGCCCTGAGTATTCCTATCATGAAACATTACTGCCAATTGAACATATCAGCAGTTAGTTATAGATAGACATAGCAGACTAAGAAAAGTCAGTTACATGAAGGTATGATGGCAACATGATTTTGTTGTCAAAAGTAATTAGAAAGATATTGAGATAGTTCGGTAGTCAACTTTGCTTGTTGGTCCCCAATCATTTGAAAATAGCCTAAGGGATAGAGAGTTCATTTGCTATAACCCAAACTGAAAGATGAGTACAGGAAACTGCACAGTATCAGCCACACAGCATTTACACTGTGAAAAGTCACATCTGGCAAAAATATAGCACATTAAAACTTGATGACAAATTCCAGACTCAATATTTTCTTATCCCGAGAGATAACAATTGCTCAGTTTCACAATTACACAAACATTAAAAATTAAAAGAAATCCTTCATTTGGTTAGTATCTGGATTGGAATAATTAGAGAATGGAAGAGCAATAGACTAGACTGGGAAGTTGGAAAAAGAAAGCCATATTGCAAGAATGAAATAACTAACTAACTATATTTGTTCTGTTGCCAGGAAAACTGCATTGATATTTTCACAAAATCACAAGGAGTCAAGCTTAATTTGAATAAGAATTTGCCTTACTTGTGACAAAATGTAAATTGTACATCTTGTCATACACCTAGGGGATGGGATGTGCATGGTCCACTGGGAAGTGAACAAAAACATGTATTGATAATGAGGAAATGGGAGGGGGAATAAATGAAATCTCCAGCTAAAAAAGAAAAATCTTCATTTATCCAAACTTACCTCTTTGTGACCACAAGGACTTAGCCAAGGAATTTTATAGGCAACAATATGGAAGCTGTCCCCCCCTCTTTTTTCCATACAAGCATATAGCCCCAGGATTTTCTGGTTATTTTCATCTAAATAATAATTAGATACAACTTTGCTGATTTTTTTTCTTTAAAAAAAATCAGATAATGACCATGCACTGTGCCCCTTCAATTAAACCAAGTCATAATTACATTTTGACATGCAAACATTGTATGCTCTGCTTTCTCTATCCATGCTGTTTCTTCCCATTTTTTTTGTTTGCTTCTAAAACTAGAATTTCCCTTATCACCTCCATATTTTCCCATATCAATGCCTTTAATGATTTCCGTCTCATGTCTTCTGTTTTTCCTTAATAGTTATCATCTTGCAGCTTGAACAGACACCTTTCCATGTCCACTTTAAACACTGTGAAGTGTTCCTCTCTTTTCTGCTCATGATCTGCTGACACTTCTTTTGTTGTAGGTTTTC
The DNA here is from genome assembly GCA_034064705.1 of Bothrops alternatus. NCBI lineage: Eukaryota > Metazoa > Chordata > Lepidosauria > Squamata > Viperidae > Bothrops > Bothrops alternatus. Next base: position 6,562,093 of record JARGCV010000081.1, on the reverse strand, counting down.
TCTCCACTGCTACTCTTCTGTTGTCTTTTCCTTTTTAATCTTCTTTCTCTGCTGGTGCTTCTGTTAGTCTTTCCCTTTTGGGGTTAGGGGAATCTCAGGGGTCATAACAGCATTCTCTAGACTTATTACTTTTTTTTTCTAAATCTCTTGTTCAAATTCTATTCTATATTATTGCCCTTGTACTTCCACCTTCAGTGAAAGCACTTAAACTCTTTCCCATGAAGCAAATACAGAAGAAAGTGCATTAAATAACAGCTTGTGTCAAGCAGAATAGTTAGCGTTCCGCAGAATCCTATATTCCAGTTTTGTGGGTTTTTGAAGAATTAGTGAAAATTGGAATATTTTAGACTCATTTTAAACTGAAGACTTTTTTTATTATCATTATTAAATATTTCTGATTATTCTGAATCAGAATAATGGTCCTGTCAAGTGAGAACTAATGTAAATATTTTTTTTAAAGGAGATTTCTTTAATGGGCATATAAAATGCAGTTCTAAGATAAGCTTCTTAAAAGTTCCTAGATGACAGCATGCTCAAATTGTCAAGCAAGATTAACATTTCTCCAGTGTAGCAGAAATCTGAAGACTTATTAATTTTTTCTAATCAGGCTTATTAAAGAGCCAAACAGATATGGTTTAACAAATGGATATAAATGAATAAGAATGAGATAGGAAAATAAAAATTGTAGGCATAACCCAAGAAATATTAAGTATTCATGAGTCTCACTGAAGCTATACCAACTTCAATGTTTAACTATGCATCAAATACTTTGATTTAATAATGCTTAATTATTTAATCTTCTATTTATATATAAATTATATACATAGTGGAAAAAACACCTATACTGTACAGTACACATTAAAATAAAAAATCCTTACATATTTCAAATAATGCTAATTTTTCAGTTTTGGTCAATGCTAGCCATTTTTGATAATGAATTGTATCATTTTACTTGTCTATATTGTTTTACAGTTTCTAGGTATTAATATATTCAAAATAGAATAGTGACCATAAATATGGAAAATTGATGGCATATAATATCAAAGGGGATCTACATTATACATATGTAGCATGTACTACAAATATTTCGATGAAGTATATTAGTAGGACTAACATGCTACAATTGATCTCTGAGTCACTGAAAAAGTATGTAAAAAGTTGTTCCTTATACATACTGTATGTTGAAAAGTAAGTCTATATTCTATATATAACCAAACATTTAGAAAGGACAAATTTATGTTTGTCCTTTCATTTATGGTTTTAAAGCCCACTTCAACAAAATGTTAAGATGGTTAGTGGAATAAGAGGAATAGTACTTTACTTTAAAAAAAAACTATAATAGCTGGGTTTTTAATGATTAACACAATTAATCATATTTGTTCCTTCTCACTAATGTATCATAAAAATCTCCTGCTGTTCCTAGCAATGTCATACTAATTTAGTCACTAACAAAATTAGCAGCAGGAAACAAGTCTTTGATTCCCCCCCCAACATTTATGGATGGCATTGTTCACTCAACAAAGAATAGCAACTTCTGCTATAATTGTTCTTGTTTTATGAAGCCTATAAATTTTCATTTCAACTGTTTTACAAAATAAAATAAAAAACATATAAATGAATTAATTAATAAACATTCCTACCGAGGAGAACAGGAGGGATCACAAACTCTGGCAGACCAAATGCAAGGCGATAGTCATGAAAGCCAAGAGAGACTTTGAGGAGCATATAGCCAAGAATATTAAAAATAATAACAAAACCTTTTTTAAGTACATCAGAAGCAGGAACCCAACCAGAAAATCAGTTGGGCCACTTGATAACAATGGTCAGAAGGAGATAATCAGAGAAGACAAGGAGATTGCTGAGCGGCTAAATGACTTCTTTGCCTCCGTTTTCACCGAGGAGGATAGAGAACATTTGCCTGCCACTGATTTAGTTTTCCCAGGGAGGGAATTAGAAGAATTAAACCTGATAGAGATAAACAAGGAAGATGTTCTTGCATGCCTTTCTAAACTAAACGTCAACAAATCGCCGGGTCCAGATGGCATCCACCCTAGAATTCTCAAGGAACTCAAGTGTGAAATTGCTGAACTTCTAGCTAAAATATACAATCTTTCTCTAAGATCAGGCACTGTACCGGAGGATTGGAGGGAAGCAAATATAACCCCGATCTTCAAGAAAGGATCCAGAGGTGATCCAGGAAACTATAGACCAGTCAGTCTAACCTCAGTTCCAGGCAAACTGATGGAAACCATTATTAAAGATAAAATTACAGGGCACATAGAAAAACAGGCATTGCTGAAAGAAAATCAACATGGTTTCTGCAAAGGCAAATCATGTCTTACTAACTTGTTAGAATTCTTTGAGGGTGTAAATAAATACATAGATAAAGGGGCCCCAGTTGATATTGTATATCTTGACTTTCAAAAGGCTTTTGACAAAGTCCCTCACCAAAGGCTCCTAAAAAAGCTCTCCAGCCACGGAATTAGAGGACAGGTCTTGTCCTGGATTGGTAACTGGCTAAATTGTAGGAAGCAAAGGGTGGCAATAAATGGACAATTCTCCGGATGGAAAGAAGTGAGAAGTGGTGTACCCCAAGGTTCAGTTTTGGGGCCTTTACTTTTTAATTTATTCATCAATGATCTGGATGTAGAAGTTAATAGTGAGGTAGCCAAGTTTGCTGATGACACTAAATTGTTCCGGGTTGTGAAAAGTGAAACTGATTGTCGGGAGCTCCAGAAGGATCTCTCGAAATTGTGTGAGTGGGCAACAAAGTGGCAAATGCATTTTAACCTAAACAAGTGCAAAGTTATGCACATTGGGGCAAAGAACCCCAATTATACTTACCAACTGATGGGGACCAAACTTTCTGAGACAACCCAAGAAAGGGATCTTGGGGTTTTGGTGGACAGCTCGATGAAGATGTCAACCCAATGCGCAGCAGCAGTAAAAAAAGCAAATTCCATGCTTGGCATGATTAGGAAGGGAATTGAAAATAAGTCAGCAAGTGTTGTATTGCCTCTGTACAAATCGATGGTGAGACCACACTTGGAGTACTGTGTACAGTTCTGGTCACCGCACCTCAAGAAGGATATAATGGAACTGGAAAAGGTGCAAAAAAGGGCAACAAGAATGATCAAGGAAATGGAGCGCCTCCCTTATGAAACCAGATTGCAACGCCTTGGTCTCTTCAGCCTTGAAAGACGGCGTTTAAGGGGTGACTTGATCGAAGTGTATAAAATCATGCATGGGATAGAAAATGTGGATAGAGAAAAATTCTTTTCTCTATCACACAATACCAGGACAAGGGGGCACTCCCTAAAGTTTATAGCTAAGAAAGTGAGGACAAATAAAGGGAAATATTTCTTCACCCAGAGGGTCGTTGATTTATGGAATTCACTTCCTGAAGGGGTCGTGACAGCTGTCAGCCTTGATAGCTTCAAGGCAGGGCTAGATAGATTCATGGATGCAAAGTGTATTGGTGGTTATTAAAACAGATGTCCATGTGCCGCCTCTATGTTGGTTGAGGCAGGCAGGATTCCCTTGAGTACCATTTGTTTGGGGGTCAAGGGAAAGGGAGGGTTTTGCCTTCTCTTTCTGCTCAAGATCCCCATGTACATTTGGTGGGCCACTGTGTGACACAGAATGCTGGACTCGATGGGCTTTGGCCTGATTCAGCATGGCTCTTCTTATGTTCTTATGTTCTTAACATATACTGTAATTAAATATTAGATTAAATAGTCAAACAAGACTTAAATGGCCAACAAAATATTCTTTCACTTTTAAAAAAAATGTTTTTAATTCACCTCCATAATTTATAGCAACTTTTAATAATAGAAAGGTATTATAAAGTTTCAGATATAGAAAACTAAACAAAGGAATTTTTGAATGAAGTCATAATATTGTCTTGATTAATCCTATCAAGAAAAACCTTTTTCCTGGCACAATACATTAATATTTAATGTAATCTACACTTGGAGGTATGTCAGTTGTGATCTGAAAACATGAATAAAAACAAAAAGCAATGTGCAGCCAGGTATGCAACATTTGTTTTCATGGCTTGCATGAAATATAACTAATGTGCATATTTTGTTCAACAATGTCTAGTATATGCATAATATAAATGCTTCTACAAGTGGACTTTATTTTTCCACTGAGGTGGTTTTTAAACCAGTCAAAAATCTAGATCATCTCCACCAGGCTACCATATATGACAGATGGAATAATGTCACAGATGTCTAGAGTACTTGAGATTCTAAATCTGTTGTTCATATGTTCAATTACATGCTATCAGTCTGAAACATTTGCTGTTTTGTTTATATGTGAATGTTGCTGTTTTCTGTGACTGCATCGGTGTTCAACAAACTGAAGATACAATTTTCTCAGTGTCAGTCTTTCATTTCCACTGCCAACAGTTCCTGAAAAGCACTCCACTGGCTTCATCATATTTGAATGCTGGCACCCAATCACAGCAGCCATTCATCTATGTTAAGGGAAATAGCAGTTTAACCATACATTATCCTTCAGGAAGTGTGCTAATATTTTATGATGCCAAAATAATACACACAGAGACATACACATGTATGTTCTGTATGTATATCTGTGTGTATACAATTTGTATGTGTGTGTGTGTGTGTGTGTGTATATGTGGTCAAGTGTGTATATGTGTGTATATATATATATATGTGTCAAGTGTTTATTTTTTAGATTGCACCCTGTAAACCCAAATATGGGAGGAAGGAATCATTCTTTCCTTTTGCTTGTTTCAGCTCAACCCAGAGCCATCTTGCAAGCACAAATATATATATATGTTGTTTAAAATTGTTGACAAAGAAATAAGGGATTTCTGATATAGCCATTTCGAGTTTCTTAACTCTCTTCAGTCACATATATATGTGTGTGTGTGTGTGTGTGTGTGTGTGTGTGTGTGTGTATATCTTTTATTTTCTTTTTCTTTTTACAACCCTGTAATCCTTTAATTCGGGATAGAGTTGGGGTGACTGAATGGAGCTGAGCATTTAATGGCTGGATGCCCTTCTTGACACCTACATCAAGTTTGCAGCAGATATTTTCACTTTGCACCCTGAGATAGTAATATCTATCAGTGCCTACGATTGAATTCTCAATCTTCCAAATGGGAGGCAGGCGTTTTTATCACTAAGCTACCACACTGCATGTGTGTGTGTGTGTATGTGTGTGTGTGCAATACATACACACTACCACATGGACACAGGTAGTCATATATATATATATATATATATATATATATATATATATATATATATATATATATATATATATATATATATATATATATATATATATATATATATATATATATATATATATATATATATATATATATATATATATATATATATATATATATATTGTTTAAAATTGTTAACAAAGAAATAAGGGATTTCTGAGATAGCTATTTCGAGTTATTTACCTCTCTTCAGTCAGAATTCACCCTTTCTGGGATTCGAACCTGGGCAGTCTGCATGCTAGGCAGAAGCTTTGGCCTCAAGCCACAGGTTCTGTCCCACTTTGTTAGTAGTCAGGGAGTGGATATGTGTGGATATGTGGATATAAAAAATAACCACTTGACACATATATATATATATATATATATATATATATATATATATATATTGTTTTCTGAGGTTTTCGTGACTGTTTGTATGTAGGTCTTTGGTTATTCGGGTTTCCTCCCGCGTCAAATTGGAAGTGTCTTGGCGACATTTCAACGAAGTCCCATTCGTCATCTTCAGGCTGGTGTTTTTGACTTCGTGCTTGTAGGAGCAATGTGTGATCGTAGCTGTTTCTTCCTTTTAACTGCCAGCGGGAGTATGAACATTGGGTGGGAGCTTGGCTGTGTTCTGATTGGGTGGAGGTGTGTTCTGATTGGTTAGGGGCTTGGCTGTGCTCTGATTGGATGAGGGGTTGGCTGTGCTCTGATTGGATGGGGAGTATTCTGTTTGGGTGGGGGCTTTGTTGTGCTCGGGTTAGTCTGAGTTGCAGGGGGATTTGAGATGGTGAACTGCGTTGCTGTTGTTTGGCTTTGAGTTTGTGGTCATGCCTCATCTTCATGGTGGGTGTCAGTTTGCTTCATGTATGGATTGGAGGGGTTTAAAGTGGCTAATGATGCAGCTGTGGTCTGGCTTCTGGTTTGTGGTCGTGCCTCATCATTGGTGTGGGTTTGGGTTTGCTTTTTGTGTGGATGTGTGGTGGTGACATCCTGTGTGGTTTTCGTGAGTGTGGGTCTGGTGTCATTCTTTGTGTTAGGGACTCATTTGCCAATAAGGGCGGGTTTTCAAATGGCTGGTAGGTGGGAGGTATCATCTCATTTATTCATGCTGTGTGGGCATTTTTCTATCTTAATGGCTTCTCTGATTATTCTGTTATTAAAGTGTTCAGTTTTGGCGATAGTTCTGGTCTTTTTAAAGTCAATTTCATGTCCTGTGGCTTTAAGATGTTGGACCAGGGAAGAGGTTCCTCTTTTTTGACTGAGTTCTTGTGTTCTTCAATGTGTGCACTTATTCTTCTGTTGGTTTGTCCGATGTATGTGGTGGGGCAAGCGGTGCATGGGATTTCATATACTCCTTGATTTTCTAACTCAATTTTGTCTTTGGGGTTTCTTAATATGGTGGATATTTTTCTGTTTATGCAGAATGCTGTCTTGATGTTGTGTTTGTGGAGGATCTTGCTGATTCTGTCTGAACTACACACTCTCACTAATGTACTAACATCCAATGGATTCCAAAGAAATAAGATTACCAACCTAATCCAAAAAGAAACCCCCACTAAAATCCAAGACAGAGAACAAGAAAACGGCAAAGCCTTCCTCCCATACATAAAAGGCACCACAGACAGAATCAGCAAATACATACATACCCACAATTCTCACCTCTATGGATGGTATGTATTTTCCTTAATCTTGGGGTCTCAGTCTGGGACTTTTAGGGTTCTATATGGTATCTTAGCTGTTACTAGCACTGCACTGTTCTGGACAGAGAGCTCCTCAGATCTGTTGGAGCATTTTTTCCACTTAGCAGTCACAATGCCAAGTGCTCCTACCACTGGTCTACTTTGGCTTTTACTTTCTAAATCTTCTCTAGTTCTAGTTCTTCTTTCAGGTCTTTGTACTGCCTCAGTTTCTTATATTCTTTCTTCCAGATATTGCTGTCACTTGTTATTGCTACATCTATCACCACTGCTGTCTTCTGCTCATCTTTTACTACAGTATCTTGTAATTGGCCATTACCTATCTGTCTGTCTAGGTCTGGAAGTCCCACAAAAATTTAGTCCTCGTTTTCTCCATGACCTTTCCAACTCGTGTACAGTCTCTGAGTGTTGACTTGATGTGGAAATTTTCCTACTTTATGGGGAGCTTCCAGCTTCCATTGACAGCTTCTATATACTCCTTTGGCTAGCTCATTATATTGCCAGTGATGGTAGAGCTGACTCTTATTGGTCAGTGGTACTTGGATGTGGCTGTCTTAAGAGCTTAGATTTAATTAGGACAAATATACTGTATGTTTACATTTGGTATCTTTAGGATTTAAATATGTAAACCATGTAAAAAACGTTTTGTGATGAATAAATTTATAAGTAGTATCACATGGAATAAAGAATGCAAATATTTTCACCACAGTTGATTGAATTCTTGAACCCTTCAAGACCATAAAAGATGGCAAAGCTATGTGCATTGTAGCACATTATATATGGAAAATGAGTAAATATGAATATTAGCTATGTAAATAAATCTCCTTTAATTCTTGCCATCTAAAATTTTTAACTGTCTCAGGTATGAACAGAGCTTTTATAAGAAGCTTTCAGTTGCAGAATGGTATTTGACAGGCAGACATATCATTTGCTTTAACAAAAAGTAAAATTGAGATAAAAGAACAAATTAATGTCATTTGACAATGATGAAGAAGGGTCATGGTTATAAGAAATCAGAAGCAGGGGAAATATATGGATTTTTATCCAAGTCTAGTTCTACTAGACATATGAGCTACAATGAAGAAAATTTTTAGATTCTATGCAGAAATATCCTTCTTGGGAATTCTTGGAATTATACTTTTAACATATCTGAAGGAGATATAAGTCAAAGGAAAAGCTGGCAGGAAGTATGAACTTGATTGCAGTTGCCCATGTTCCCTGCCGACTTTCCACAAGCAAACCCTTTGCTTGTGGGAAGCTGGCAAGCAGTATTGGCAATGGACAAGCAGGCAGGGAAGGTCTCAAGAGACTCTAGTATGTTTCCATACCCATACTGTGTACTTATACCACAATGGCTGTTCTCACATTCCCAGACACATTTTCCAACCTGTGCACTAATGCCCCCACCCATTCCCACTCACTTCCACAACTCACACAATACTTCTTGCAAATTCCCATGCACCTTCATGACCTCATGATCTCATAGTATTCCCATGCATCCTCACCAATCCAGCATGATAGCTATTATTTTATATTAAGCGAATTAGGTAACCTTATGTGGAAGGAAAGAACAGGGAGGGGAGGGGAGGAGGGGAGGAAGGAAGGAAGGAAGGAAGGAAGGCAGGAAGGAAGGAAGGAAGGAAGGAAGGAAGGAAGGAAGGAAGGAAGGAAGGAAGGAAGATTTCTGATGTTTCTTGCCAACTTTCCACAAGAAAACTCACTGGGGAAGCTGATAAGAAATCACTCCCATTCCTACTGATGACCTTTGATCAATCTGTTTCTCTGTTCCCCTTCCCAAATAACATTCTTTAATTTGGTTGGGGGTATATACATAGGCCAGATATATTATTTGCAACAAATAGCTCAGTTTTATTGAGAAGTTGGCATACTTAATTGCTAGAAGGAGCCTGTCAAACAAAATTGAATATGTTTAGAAAACCCCTTTTTGTAATACCAGGATCAAACATGTTTTATTTGACTCCAGGCTCAAGCAAGTTTGTGAAAACATACACATAAACATTAACAACTGTTAGAGAAACACTGCCCTATTACAACCAATGGCTCTTCTGTAAATTTATTTTCTGGCAACCAAAAACAGAATGTCTAGAAAATCCTATTAATATTTGTGAAATCTTTCTTTAGCAGGATAGCCATTAACTAGGCAATGACTTTACTATGTATGCCATCTAATTATGTTTAATTAAAAACTTCTTGTTTTCCCTAATAACTTCAGTTTTGTACTATCTCAATTGTTATTTCCTTCTTTCATATTTTTCCCCTTTTCTTCACTATTTTATATGGTTTCATATAAAACACTGTTATTGTTAACTATGCTAGTGTGGATTACATAGTGATTACATGAAAAAGATACACTGCAGGGTTTCCCAAACTGTGAGGTGTACCTCCCTTAGGGATGTGTTGACAGAGTTCTGGGGAGATTTAAAGAACGTTTTATTTATATTGCTACAATTAATCCATCTTTCCCAAAGTTCCATTGTATTCTTTTCATTGTTCATTTCTGCTCATTTAGTGTTTAGAATTTTAGGAAATTGTGTATGTTAAAATTACACTAACAAAAGGCATTATGGCAAAATATTTAGGAACACCTCCTATCTAAGATTGGCTTTCATTAGCCCTTAGTTGGGAGACTACCAGAAGAACCAGGTGGGTAACTAGACTGGGTCACTGAAAAAACTTCTCAGACAGTGGAAAATCACTGCTATATTCTTAGAAAGGAAACTATATTGCCAAGTCCATTAAAAGACTAGAAGTTGTGAGGGGTCTTTGGTGCTCTCCAAGTTTGTTTGTTTTCATTACCCTAACTAGGTAATATCATCAGTGCTAGTAAAGACTGGGGTTTGCTGTCAGTTTATATTCTGGTGTCTTGCCTGTCTTTGGCAGTTTCTTGATTGGGATATTGTTTACTTGACTGCTGATATGAAGGTGACTTTGGTCTTGAGACTGTTACCTGGGTTGAGTTTGACCCCGTGACCCCCGAGGACGTGGACAGGTTGCTGGGGGGACTTAGGGCGACCACATGTTTACTGGACCCATGCCCCTCCTGGTTGGTGCTGGCCTCCCGGGAGGTGGTACGAGGCTGGTTCCGAGCAATTATCAACGCTTCCTTGAGTGAGGGTGTCTTTCCCGCTGCCTTGAAAGAGGCAGTGGTGAGACCCCTCCTCAAGAAGCCTGCCCTGGATCCAGCTGTTTTATCAAACTACCGTCCCGTCTCCAACCTTCGCTTTCTTGCGAAGGTTGTTGAGAGTGTGGTTGCCCGACAGTTCCCGCAGCACCTGGAGGAATCGTCATATCTCGATCCGTTCCAGTCGGGCTTCAGGCCTGGCTACAGCACGGAAACAGCATTGGTCGCGTTGGTGGATGATCTCTGGCGGGCCCAAGACAGGGGTTGCTCCTCTGTTCTGGTGCTATTGGACCTCTCGGCGGCTTTTGATACCATCGATCATGGTATCATGCTGCAACGGTTGGAGGGGCTGGGCATAGGAGGCACTGTCTTGCAGTGGTTCTCCTCCTTCCTCTCTGGCCGGATGCAGTCTGTGTTGACAGGGGGCCAGAGGTCGACCCCGAGACCCCTCGTATGTGGGGTACCTCAGGGGTCGGTCCTCTCGCCTCTACTGTTCAACATTTATGTAAAGCCGCTGGGTGAGATCATCCGTGGTTTTGGCGTGGAGTACCACCAGTACGCTGATGATACCCAGCTGTACATTTCCACGCCAAACCACCCCAACGATGCCCTTGCCGTGCTGACCCAGTGCCTGGAGGCCGTGCGGGTATGGATGGGGAGAAACGGACTCAAGCTCAACCCCTCCAAGACCGAGTGGCTGTGGTTACCGTCGTCCCAGTACAGCCAGCTGATTCCATCGCTGTGTATTGGGGGCGAAACAGTGGCTCCCACAGGAAGGGTTCGCAACTTGGGAATCCTCCTGGACTCACGACTGTCCTTAGAGGACCATCTGACGGCCGTGGCCGGGAGGATGTTCCACCAGGTTCGCCTGGTGCGCCAGTTGCGTCCCTTCCTAGACCGGGACTCGCTACGCACAGTCACTCATGCCCTCGTGACCTCCAGGCTGGACTACTGTAATGCTCTCTACATGGGGCTCCCCTTGAGGTGCATCCGGAAGCTCCAACTTGCCCAGAATGCGGCCGCGCGGGTAGTGATGGGAGCGTCGTGGCGCTCCCACGTAACACCGCTCCTGCGTGAGTTGCACTGGTTGCCGGTGGTCTTTCAGGTGCGGTTCAAGGTGTTAGTGACCACTTTTAAAGCGCTCCATGGCATCGGACCCGGATACTTACAGGACCGTCTACTGCCAGCAAATACCTCCCGCCGTCCGGTACGCTCCCACAGAGAGGGCCTCCTCAGGGAGCCGTCGGCCAGACAGTGCCGGCTGGCGACCCCCAGGGGGAGAGCCTTCTCTGTGGGAGCTCCCACGTTATGGAACGAGCTCCCCCCCGAACTCCGTATAATAACAGATTTACGCACCTTCCGTCGGGAACTAAAAACATTTCTTTTCCGACAGGCCGGCCTGGCATAGAAGCTTCGGTTCCAATAGGGTCAAAATGTTTTAAGGGGACTGAGTATTTTTTAAGATTTTAAATTTTGTATGTTTTGGGTTTTAGGATTTTGGCCAAATGATTTAATTTATTTTTAATTATTTTAAATTTTGTATATTTATATGTTTTTTAAATTTTAGGCTGTACACCGCCCCGAGTCCTTCGGGAGAGGGGCGGTATAGAAATTTAATAAAATAAATAAATAAATAAAATCAGCACTCAGATTAGCATAGATTAATTCCAAGGTCACCTTCAGACCAACAATCAAGTAAGCAATACCCCAATCAAGAAACTGCCAAAGAGCCATTAGTAATCAGCTCAGCCAAAGAATCCCTAAGACCCACCCACCCAACAGGCAAGATACCAGAATATAAACCGACAGCAAACAGCATTCCTTACTAGCACTGAAGATGTTATCTAGTAAGGGTAATGAAATGTCTGCAAGAAAATAAGCAAGCTCAGAGAGCACCAATGACCCCTCATTTCAATCCTAAGCTACAAATAGTCTCCTTTATTGATACTAGAAGTTGTGTGCTATTATCTTGTTACTTATACTGCATTATCATTCTAGTATGTGAGCCAGTTTGCTGTAGTGGTCGAGACATAAGGGTAGAAACCAGGACATCATAAGTTCTAGTCAGCTAGGTGACCTTGGTCAAGTTACATTGTCTTAACCCTAGGAAAGAGGCAACAGCAAATTAATTCTGAAAAACTTTGCCAAGAAAACTGCAGGGACTTGTCCAGGCATTTCCAAGACTGAAAGAAAGAAAGAAAGAAAGAAAGAAAGAAAGAAAGAAAGAAAGAAAGAAAGAAAGAAAGAAAGAAAGAAAGAAAGAAGTCTAGTATTTCTATAAGATAGAAGGAAGTGATTGGAAGTTGACAGGAAGCAAATTGTTTTGATAACATTAATTGCTAGTTGTTATGGTATTATTTTAAACAGAAAATATTCTAATTAAGAAAAATATATTTTATAATAGTTGTTCACTATACTATAATATGACCATGTCCAATTTGATATACATATTCTGTGATATTGGAATAAAATGTGTGATTTTATTCCCCCAAAAAATGTACTGTTTCCATTATTTTTTTCTCAGAAAAAAACATATAAAGTAATTGCTGTTTATAGAGAATTTCTTTTTGACTTATCTTCATCCTTTAGGCCTAATTAGAAGTAAGTAATTCTATTGGCACTTACATGCATAAATCTTACATTAAGATTCTTGTACCCTACTTGTTATTTCAAACTAAGAGTTTTATTGCACTCTTATAATTAGCCAGTCTTGTATGATCTACCTTCTCAATATATGTGGTTTCTAAATCAGAAGGACTTCTCTTTTTTCACTTACCTTAGTTTTCTTTTTTCACTTACCTTAGTTTTTTTTAATGTATTTTTGCCAAGCATGTAGAATGTATGAGAGAAGTAATGCTTTTGAAAGATATTTTTGCATTTATAAATCATATACTGCATCAGAATCTGTCAAGACAAATATTCAAACTAGGATATTCTTTCTAGCTTGCTCTTCAACACCGAAATAATTCATACAATGATGTCAAAAAGGAATTGATTCAGCAGATAGCATGGAAATTTAGGGATGCAGATAAACCAGTAAGAACAACCTTCTCATTCTACCTGCAGCTTCTGAGTGCAGCGGGAAACTATATTTTTATTTATATTGAAGTTACACAATTTGAAGTCCAGGAAGATAAATATATTCATTAGCTAAAATTGAAAATTTAGTATGTTTTCCCCAGTCTTTTCATCTGAAAAGCAATAGGCTTTTATGAATCTACAAATATGGCTACAGAGTCAATCTATACTTTTTTAAATAAATAAATAAATGTGAACTTTTCAGACTTTGCTTTAAAAGCTGCACTAGTCTTAGACGTCATGAGATTTTGGCAGTGGAGGAGCTCCTGGGCCATTGTGGGATTGAATATCGCTCATTATTCTTTCCCAAAAGATTTGTGATACAAATAGCTTCATAGCCAAACTTAAATCTTAATTTGAAATTGAAAATATCTTAACTTTTATTTAGATTTTTGAACTTATTGCTTTTCCCTTATTAAACAATTGAAAAAAAATATATAGAAGACATGGAGAAAATATATAAATGTTATTAGTTACATAACACAAAAAACTAGAAAAATGACAGTGACCTGAATAAAATATTCAATAAGTAGTATTTATTGAAATCATTTCTTTCATTTATTGTAATTATTGGATTCATTAGTTAGCTAAATAGATACAAAAATATTAGGGCACACACTTATTAAGAATAAACGGCACTTAAAATAAGGGTTTTCATTTACAATGCTGCTATCCAATGCATACTATATATATACTATACAGTTCTTCAATTTTCCTATCTCCAAATACATATACAGGATAGCAGACTTTAAAAAAGCAGATTTTTAAGCATGCATTCACATATTCTATATGCTTAAAATTAATACTATAGAGTTCAAATCAGAGTTCAAGTTTAAAAATATACGTTTTCTTTTTGTCTCGCTATAAGATCTGCTTCTTATAATTTCATTTTTTATTTGTTCAAGATATTTTGTTTCCTGAAGTGCACCAGAAAATAGTATATTTTCCCACTTATCCTGTGACACTACTATTAACATTATCAGACAACAGCATCTGTCTATCCCAGGTCCTGGGATGGATGATAGGTGGACAAAAAATGCCGGATCCAGTTTAAACATTTGACTATGTGACCAAATATCATCCTCATCATAATCATCCTCATTCTCCTCCTCCTCCTCCTCTTCCTCCTCCTCCTCCTAAAGTGCCACCTGACTTGCAACAATTCTTAGTAGTAAACTTCCATATTGAATAACATGTAATTTTATATTCAATGAAAATAATAATAATAATAACAACAACAACAACAACTTAGAGGAAACAAATCATAACTATAGAAATAATGTAATAAAAGAGATAAGATTCGCCCAATCTTGATGGTCTTTCAGAGGACCCCGAAAGCACAGTTTTGCCAGTGGGCCAAGGGATCTCAGGGGGATACAGAATTAATCAAGTGATTTGTTTCACTGTTGTTGCCAGATAGATGGGTGTTTATTGTGTTTTGTATCTGGGGTGTTTCCTTCTCTAAGCTACTTGGAGTTACTGTGACTGAGGGGTGGCCATATACATTTTTGTAACAATAAATAAATGAATCTGTTTTATTAATTAATGTGCAAAAGAACCCAAATTCTAGAACACTGGTCAGTAAAATTATTTAAGACTAAACCTAAATCATTATGATGCAGAAGAAGAAGAAGAAGAAGAAGAAGAAGAAGAAGAAGAAGAAGAAGAAGAAGAAGAAGAAGAAGAAGAAGAAGAAGAAGAAGAAGAAGAAGAAGAAGAAGAAGAAGAAGAAGAAGAAGAAGAAGAAGGTTCTATGTTGTAGATGAGAAACATTCATATTATAGTTTCAAAAATAGAGGGAGAAAAACCAATTTATTGTGATGTGAGTCATGAACTGACTGCTTTAATTTTTAACCTTAATAAAGAATAACAGAGAAATGAAAGTGTGTGTTTCATAATAAATGTTTTTGACTGAAAGAAAAATGTTCAATATAAGTATTCATCTATCACATTTTGTCACAGTGCAGATTTATATTATATTTTTTTCAATAATATGAAATGTTGATTTTGTCAGCACTTTTAGTATGAAACAGTTTCCATAGAAAGTCAGCATTATAGTGAAGTATACATTTTTGTAATAAAGTCTTTAAGTGTCTCGAAATGTAATAAAAATATGTGAACTGGTGTTGGGTTTTTAACATTTCTTTTTTCTTTTTGTATTCTCAATTATTTACAAAAATGTCCAAAATAGAGTTGCATTGGTTCTCACTAACAGAAATATATATATATATATATTGCTTTTATAGTTTGGAATTATTTTTTTTTCTTATATAATACAAGTACCAGTAGACTTCTTGATCACCTCAGCATTTCTTTTTTGTCTTGTTTTATTGTAGCTAGCTGACAATCATTATATTGTGTATTTAATAAATATTTGACATGGAAAACAGCTAATCTTTCAGCTTTATTTCAGACACTGATACTATAAGGAAAAAACTCAAAATAACTAAATCTTATTATTAAGATAAGTGGGATATTCATAATATTTTCTAAAAATAGACTAGGACTTTTATCCCAAAGCAATATTTCAAAACTGATGTTCTCAAAATATATGTAAGATAGGAATGGGACACATTTTTGAAGAGTGTTTAGCAGATATTGCAACATTATACTGTGTATGATCTGGTATTAAATAATAACTTATTTTATAACTGATGAAAAAATGAAAAATAAATGTTATTTGTTGCTTTTCAATGTTCTGGTAATGCACTAACAATGCATTAAAATGTTTTCTGGTAATCCACTAACGATGCATTAAAAAATGGGTCAGTCTCCTGAAAGATTGAAATTTGTAGTACTTATTGCACAGGGATCAAAATAATTCAAGTTATAATTCAGGTACTTTGGGTGGGTCAGAAAATATATTGTTTTCTGTTCTACTGCAAATATATTGAACCAGTCCTGATCTGATTAATTTGCATAAATGTTCCACCTGTTAGGTTTATAATATTGTTTTTCATTTCTTTCATCTATTATTTAGTAGTTATTTATAAAGTCCAGTTAATTACCCCAATTTCTGCTTTTTCACAAGAATATTAAGATAGAGAAGTATGACAGGCAGAAAGTAGAATTATCTCTACTTCTGTTCAGGTTCTGGTCTATGTTTAAACAGGAAGAAAGATAATCAATATGTGAATGAAAATCTCTCTATTTGCTGTTTACTCCAAGAGTTGGTGCCACATTCTTCTATAAATTTGAAAGATAATTTTTGAAACAGAACCAACTCTACTTCTGAAGGAGTTCCACATTATATACAATATTAACCCTGTTCCACTATTGCTATCTGAAGTATTCATCATTTTTTTGGCATGACAACAAGAATAAAAGCTGTGTACACATCAAGTTCAACATCAATCATATCCTAAGTATGCAGAGAAGGCAATAACATTCTAGAAAATTGAGAATCTATGTTTCAAGA
The DNA here is from genome assembly GCA_034064705.1 of Bothrops alternatus. Classification (NCBI taxonomy): domain Eukaryota; kingdom Metazoa; phylum Chordata; class Lepidosauria; order Squamata; family Viperidae; genus Bothrops; species Bothrops alternatus. Next base: position 6,545,510 of record JARGCV010000081.1, on the reverse strand, counting down.
CACAATTCAAGCAAAATAGTAGTTCCTCCACTTGCGGATATTGATAGTGATAAAAGTGAATGTTATAATTTATTTCCTTGTTTATTTATGTTATGAATCTTGATATATTATGTATCTCCATATAATGATATTTATATATTATAATTAAATTTTTATATTCTGTTAATTTAGTTATCTTCGAGTATTGGAAATGAAGAAAAAAGAAAAAGTATACATTCTATCAATATTAATTATAGTTTAGTATATCAGTGTTATTATCATTATTACTATTATGTTTTTTCATTCCAAGTTAAATATAGCATTGAGAGAAATTATAAAAGAATACCTACAAATACATACATTCACATGCTGTATGTATTGAATCATTTTTAGTTAAATTTAATTAAACTTCTACTGTGTATAAATACTGTTAGTTTTGTCATTGAATATTCTCCAAATTGAAGCTCCCAATCAGATATTATTGGGACTGTATCTTTCTCTCAATGTTAAGCAAAATTTATTCTTACTGTTGTAAATATATATCTCATTTAATTCTGAAGTTTCTTTTTGATTTTTTCATAAGATTATAACTAGTAGAAAAAGTTGTGCTTTCATTTCAATATTTCTATGGCCGGTCTTTCATCCACCAGTTTGGAGGGCTGCCCCAGATTCAGCAGAAGGGCTACCTCCTTGCTTGTCACCCCTACAGGGTGACTCTCGATCCTTTCCAGGGTACCCCCAGCAGAGCGAAACCGAATGCGGAAGATGGAGCTCGCTTTCCAGCATCTGCGGCGGAAACGACGGCAAACCGGAAGTCAGTATTTACAATTCATTATATGCTTACCTAATGCAAATATTATTCAGTATGTATATATTTCTAATACATTTATATAACTATTGTGTTTTTAACCTATTTTATTATGTATAATTAAATCTCATATTTCACTATACAGTATTTGTCCACACAAAATGTACCTCTATAGGCATTCCACTCAAAGGTGAGTTGTTCCCTTCTTTATAAATCAAACTTAAATATATCTCTTATCATGTTGGTGGTATTGCTTTTGTCACTGTAATTTCACTTATATTTTCCTGATAGTTATTCATATTCTTTGTAATATTGACCTACCAACCCTCCATCTGAGTCTGATGGTTTTTCTGATTCATTTATTTTATAGCTTTTTTCATGTCTTGAAAAGTTAGAGCTATACTTTGTATTCCATGTTGATCATGAAAGAGGTTCTAAGAGAGAAATTTCCTATCTTGTATTTGGTTTTCTTTTCTCCCCCTAAACTCCAAGTTTTATATTGGAGATTCTGCTCAAAAAACATGGCTGAAAGGGAATAAAATCCTTCCAGGCTGCCAATTTTGATCCAAAGTCAATCAACCTTCATGAAAGAGAAAAAGTAAGCCAATCAAGCCCCCAGAGTATACCCAATCTCCCACTTTAATTTTCTTTCAATGCTAATGGATGACCCCTTTATCTTTTTACACTAACCATCAATGAGAAGCTAACTCTCCTGCAGTTCGGGAGATCATATAACTCAGAGGAGTTAACCAGATGGATTTATTCCAATTTTTACAAAAAATGAAACTTCAACACAAGTAAGATACAGGGAATTTTTCATAGTATTGCTTGGGAAACAAATAAGGTATATACGGGGCACCCTTTAATTAAATTAGCTTCAACACTGATATCATAAGAAGAACAATTGGAAGACAAAATAAGAAAACTGGAACAAATGTATAAAACCAATCGAAATAAATAATTGCTGAAAGAATTGCACAAAGCAAATCAGAAACTACATTTATTAGAAACAGAGGAGTTGCAGAAAAAAATTGTTAAACAAAAAATCTTGAACCTGCAAATTAAACCAGGAAAATTATTACCTTATCAAGTTGGAAAAAAAGAAATAAAAACAATATCAGGAATAAAGGAAGAATTCCTATTACTGTATTCAAGATAGGAAATGAGTTCACAGCTGTTTTAAAGAATGATATGCCAAGACTGATAGAAGAAGAATGAATAAATAAATTAAAAATTGTTATTAAAGAATTTAATAACACTTTTTAATATTTGATTCTTTTTCTTTGTATTAAAAGAGACAAATACCTGAGCATGTCTGATTTCTTTCAGGCAAAAATTAAACTTAGTTGTACAACTAGTTTCCTTCACTTTTAAACAAGTGATAAGATTTTTTCTGCTCTAATGCTGCTTCTACTGTAATTAGCATCAGATTTCACAAAATTATTATTATTTATTATTATTATTATTATTATTTATTAAATTTCTATGCCGCCCTATTCCGGGAACTCAGGACGGCTCACAGCATAAATAGAAATCCAATATAAAAAACTACATAATACATATATAAAAAATACATATATAAAAAGAGAACCCCTAAATTAAGAAACCATTCATTCAGCAAACGTACACACAAACATACACTGGTTAGGGGCAAGATGTCAACCGCCCCAGGCCTGTTGGCAGAGATGGGTCTTTAGTAGTTTACGAAAGGCGGAGAGGGTGGGGGCGATACGGATCTCCGGGGGAGTTGATTCCAGAGGGCCGGGGCCGCAACAGAGAAGGCCCTTCCCCTAGGCCCTGCCAGGCGACACTGTCTGGCTGACGGGACCTGGAGAAGGCCGACTCTGTGGGCCCTAACCGGTCGCTGGGTTTCGTGAGGCAGCAGGCGGTCCCGTAAGTAACCTGGTCCGATGCCATGTAGGGCTTTATAGGTCAATCTGAATAAAAGGTACATAAATACAATTGGCATTTATTAACATAAATACAATTGGCATTTATTAACAATTCTCAGTGATGATTATAATTTACTCTTAAACCTTTCTTTCTAATAATATCATTGCAGCTATTGTATCTCTCCACTTTAATAAGCTGAGTTTATTTTAACACATGTATGATGGAGGTTTTTAATTCTATTGCTGTCACTCCACTAAGCCCAGTTAGTGCTTATGCATTTATAATATACCATTTGGAGAAAAGGTAGGATTTAATATGGAGGAGAAATTGCTCATGGGGCTGCAGGAATGCAAGTGAAATCCTAAATATTTTAGTTTTATTCCTGCAGCCCACAGAAGGATTTTGTCTCCCCTCAATCCCCTCCACTGTCAACCTTCCCTGTTGGCTTCCCAATTACTTTCTGGGAAAGCTGGCAGAGAAGATTGGAAATGGTGATCACACGATTGTGGGGTGCTTGGCAACCAGTTGTAAATATAAGTCAGCTAGTGTTCAAAATAAAGTACCCTTTTTGAGGCCACTGTAACTTCAAACGGTCATTAAACAACTGGGTTATAAGTTGAAGAGTATCTGCATAATAGTTTGCAGTCTGATTGGAAACTCTGAAGAAATTAAAGCATTAATAATTCATGCCATTACTACCAACTTATTTTCATTTTGTTTACCAAATTATAGGCAACTGTCAAACAATTCTATTTGCATAACGATTCATTCTTGCTGCTGTAGAGTTAATATAAGCTTTTTTTAGCTATTTAAATATGTTGGAGTGGTGCAGTGCCTCAGTGGTTAAGAGGCTGGGCTTGTCAGCTGGAATGCCAGCAGTTGCTGGCAAGTGCCATGCAACAAGGTGAGTTCCCATGTATGTCCAGCTCCTGCCAACCTAGCAGCTCAAAAGCATGCAAATGTGAGTAGATAAATAGGTACCATTTTGGTGGGAAGATAACAGGGCTCAGTGATGTCACTGTGGAAATGTCTTTGGGCAGTGTTGGCTCAATAACCTTGAAATGGAAATAAGCACCCATCTATAGTCGGCAATGTCTAGTGGAATAAAATCTGCAGGGATTCATTTACTTTATATATATATATTCATTATCCTACATTGAATTGCATAAAAATATTAGTGGTCTCTTAAGTCCATAAGCTTCCCCCAGAAACATCTACTCAGGTCTACTCAGTAAAGTAGACATTTCTGGAGTCAATCTTATAACTAAGTTCTTTTCAAATAAGAACATGTTTAAAAGAAAACTACAATAGAATAACAATCAACAAGATAATTTTTGTTATGATCCAGGTTTTATTATGACCCAGTTAGGCACCAATAAAGTCTTTAATTACACTGCTATCCTTAAACTACCCCAAACTTTTCTGAAGGCAGCAACCACAAACTAGATCCAATAGTCACCAGAAATGAGTCACAAGGTAAGGAGCAAGTCTATAGCCCATAAACAAGCTTCAAAGTTCACAAGACAAGGCCATAGTACATAAACAAGGTTCAAAGTCCACAGGGAAGAAACATGACCCAAAGACAAAGAAGTAGAATTTACAATGACCAGAGAAGTGTGTGCTGAAGCAAACAATTATTTTCAATGAAGGCATCCTCCCCCAGCCTCTTCTCCTCACCAGCAGCCTTTCAGGCCTCACCTGAGCTTCCTCCCCCTCCATTCTATGCCCTCGAATTGGGGGAGGGAGGCAGCTGTTTCTCATCTGAGGGGATCTGTCATCTCTCATTACCACTGACTGTTTGCAGTCAATCTTGCCTGCATCTGTGAAGGCAGGTATCTTCCGATCTAGTCAACTATTTCCCCCAATGCCAGAGGGGCCTGGGACAGCATTGTCTTCAGCCCCTGGACTCTCCATACATTCCAGGGGAGATGTCCATCCTATTGGATGGCCCTGATTATAACTCCTCCTCATCCTCCAAACCGGAACTGATGGGGCCATGATAATTTTACACTAAAGAGATGCTAGGAAGCCTACTATTATTGCCCTTTCTATATTACCCCTCCTCTCTCATTTCTGCTGAGTTCCTGTTTTAGTAATTTATTCCCTGACTCAGACTCAGAGCTTTTCCATATTACAGCCTTAAGTTGGTAGGCCCCACATATAAATAATTTGGAAATTGTAAAATGTTTCTTCTAGATTGGCCACAATGATGGCCTGATATTCTATCTAGATCACATTTACCAGAGCCCTTAATTATCTCCTTCTGGCTTAATTAAAAGACAAAACATCACAGTTGTACCATTTTCCCCCTGACATGTGGGTTAGGTCAGGGTCCCCAACTAGTGGGCCAGGGCCCGGTAGTGGGCCATGGCCTATTGGCCACTGGGCCATGGGACAGGCTTGCCAGTATGTGCGTGTGTACCCACACACCCCCTCATTTGCGCTAGTGCCATGGCTGTGGGGTGCAAAAATAGGATGCCGCGCCAAGGGGTGCAAAAATGGGCTGGTGCTGCATGTCGGGGCGCAAAAATGGGCTGTAAAAATGGGACATTGCTGCACTGAGGGGAGCAGGTGTGGAAATGGGCAACCGCTGTGCCACGGGATGCAAAAATGGGTGCTGCCATACCATGAGGCACAAAAACGGGCCACCCCCATGCTGCAAGGCACATAAGTGGCTGCTGCTGTGCCGCAGGGCGCAGAAGCAAGTTGCTGCACCACGCAAGAATGAGGCAGGGCTAATGAGTATCACACAGGTGCTAGCCCCATCCCATTTGTGGCACACACATAATAATAATAGTAATAATAGTAATAATAGTAATAATAGTAATAATAGTAATAATAGTAATAGTAATAGTAATAATAATAATAATAATAATAATAATAATAATAATAATAATAATAGGGAAAACCTACCTAATAATGAAAAATCCAGCAAAAGGAGCAACACCAGGCAACTACAGGCCAATTACTTGCTTACCAACAACTTTCAAATTACTAACTGGTGTGGTAGCTGATGCAGTACAACAGCATCTAGTTGAAAACAATCTCTTTCCACCGGAGCAGAAAGGAAACACCTTGATTATCTGTTGAGATTAGTTATTTCTGCATACACAAACGATAACAAAGTTACTACACTATTAACAGTTATTTTGAACTATTTAGAACCTATTCGATCGTGGGTTGTGTACAAAATAAATAAATGAATGAATGAACAAATAAATAAATAAATATCATTGTATATAAAACTCACAAAAATTTTACTTTTGCTTGGTGACACTGTCACAGACAGTTCCTTCTGCATTAAGTACATTTGGAGAAAAATATTGGAAAGATAAGTCACAAAAGAAATATTGCAATAGGACAACCCAGAGTCTTTTATATTCTTGATAAGAACATAGTTGGGAGTGCTGTTCTACTAAAACTAAATTAATCAATTTGGGTCCAATCAGAATTCAATACAAAGCAATGTATTTGAGACAGCCAATTTGATTTATAGGTTAAGGATCAGGCTAGAAACCAGAAAACTGAGAGTTCTACTTCCATCTTAGGCAAAATGCTAACTGGGCCTCCAGTTCTTGGAATGTGGTAATGGCTAACTTCAAATACATTTTCTTGTCTGCCAAGAAAAATCCACAGAGATGTCCATGCAATTTCTGAGAATCAGACAAAACTGAACGAAAGAAAAAGAATGCATTTGAAGTAGAAGCAGCATTGAATGATATTGAGATTTGATTCCTCCATATTACTTTTTACAGCCATTTCTTAGGTTTGTGAATCAGTTTCTACTAGTATGTTTAAATATGACTTGGCATGCAGTCTTACTAAATGCTATTTTATATGAAAATTAACTTCATTGAATTCAGTAAGATTTAACTGTCAGTATAATATGGAATTTTGTTGTTTACTAAGAAGTAAAATTGGAAATAAAGACATAATATTTAAGATGTTAACAAATTTCATTTCAATTATTCTTAATATTTTTATAAACTTCTTTCTTAATTATTTCATTATTTGAAAACTTAGCATTAACAGCAAAATATAACTTAGAAACTATTTTCAGTCTATAAAAATTGCAGAAACTTGTTTATTTAGGATCTAAATCACCTCCCCTTCCTCAACCCTATAGTAATCCTTCATTTTTAAGGAAACTTTAATGTCATTTATTTAGATCTATATTTATCAAAGTATGCCTTTGTAAGAGAATCAAGTCCTTTAAGACTAACACAAGCACATGGAATGATCTCCTTGGGTTTCTTAACAAGGTTTAGTGAAAAGAATTGAATAAGGGTACAGAAATTTTAGCAACTGGATAGATTCTGCTTTTATAACCCAATTTATTCTTCAGCTAGTTAACACAGACACTCTTTCCATCTTTACTGGGGTGAAAACTGGCAAGAATGTCCTTCTTTTCACTGAAAGAGAAGACTGTCCAGGTTACCAGGATGTGAATTTCTTTCATCTCTAAACATACCATTATAAAATACAGTAACTTTTGAAGGTCCAAAAAGACAAGTATATTTTGCTGACCAAAAACCCGAGTCTCTGAGTTTTCTAACTTCAAGGAAGAGGAGAAAAGGAGGGAAGAACTTTATTCTTCCTAGAAAACAAGCTGAAATTAAAAAAAACCCAAAGTATATAGGTTTTTAATCAAGGGAAAGCAAGAAAAAAGAAACAATGAAAGACATCCTTGCTTGCTTTCTTGTACTTCTAATGATACAATATAATAATGATATAATGGTATATAATGGTATAATAATGATGATATGATATAATGATTATAATAATAAGCTGAAGAAACAGTGGACCACCTGATTAGCTGCTGCAAGAAATGACACAGACTGACTATAAACAGTCTAAGTATGAATAATGATACACTGCAAAATCTGCAAGAAATATCATTTGCTGGCAGGCAAGAACTGGTGGGACCATAAAATAGAGAAAGTTATAGAAAATGAAGAAGCTAAATTGCTTTGAGATTTTAGAATTCAAACAGACAAGCACCTGCCCACATAACACCCCAGACTTAACAATTGTTAATAAGAAAGACAAAAAAGTCTGGATAGTGGACATGATAGTACATGGAATAGAAGAATAGAAAAGAAAGAACTGGAGAAAATAACAAAATACAAAGACTTGAAAATAGAATATAACAACTGTATCAAAAGAAGACAAAGGTAGTCCCAGTAGTCATAGGCACCTTGGGCAATTCTGAACACCATCAGCATTGACAAATCCACCATCACTTAATTGTAAAAGGTGTCTTTACTTGGAACAGCTTACATTGTCCAATGATATATGTAACACAGGAGTGTCAAACTGCTGGCTCGCAGGCCAAATGTGTCATGCCAATACCGTGCCCACCCCATTGCCGGCAATGGAAAAAAAGTCAATACGTCGCGACACATCATGTGACATTGCAAGTTTGACACCCCTGATGTAACGCCATCAAACATTCACATCTGCCTTGAGAAGGACTTGATAGGTATATGCTGCATAATATGTTTTTATGTCCAATGTTGATTGTTTTAATAAAAGAATTTTTATAATAAAAAAAAAATACTTGATTCATCCTGAATCACACCTAGTATGATGCCATCAAATAAATTTAGATAAAAGTCAAAAAAAATGCCAAATCTAGTCTGAAAATCTGGCTATGTGATAGTCATTCTGCAGGTGGTTAATGGACTAAGATAAGAGCCCACTTCCTACCCATGTGCATCTTCCTCCCCATATGACATCTTTTTAAATCAATGTTAATGTTAATATTGATTATTTTAACGTTTTATCTTGTTTTTATTTATTGTAAGGTGAGATGGGCAGCATATAAGTTTAATAACTAAATAACGTTCCTACTAATCAATAGGATAAATTATATAAAGCATCAGTATTTTTGGGACGTTATCTCCTACACTTATACTAGAAATTCCACCTTTTTCCAGTCAGATGGGATTCAGAACACTAAATTTATTACTTCTTCTCTGCTTAACATATATTTCTGGGGGACAATGTTATATTTTTCAACAAGTCGATAATTTACATAATTATTTGATCAATTTATATTTCACCTCATCTTCTGAATGCCAAAGCAGTGTATAGTGCACTCCCTCCTTTCATTGCTCTCCACAAAAGTTATGCTGTAGATTGAGATGAGAAAAAAATTGTACAATATAAAACAGTGAATATCTAGGGTTGAATTAGGACTTGAAGCTTCATCTTTCTGGAGCCAGTCGAACCCTTAAACATAACCCACTCTATTTTCCATTTCTAAATTTTAAAATGTGTCAGTGTCAAATATACTTCTCAGTGTCCAGGGAATGATCTTAAATTCTAAATTACTGATCTAAGTTTATAAAATTATAATATTATCCATGTAAACATAAATAAAATGGAAAAATAGTACCATTAAATGAAATATGATTAAAATATAGAACTGAGTTACATAAAATATAACTTTTAAAATTTTATTTTTAATCAAAAATGAAAGCTTAACTATTTAATTATTTTGTCTCTTAAGATTTCTACACTTATAAGACTTTCAAAGTTTTCTCATTATGTCTATATATTTTTTTTACCGAACAATAGTTATTTCAAGAACTGAAAATATTGATTGGAGTATCACCAATTAAGATGAGATATTCTGCACTTCCAGCTAGAATAATTCTTCCTTTGTTTTTACATATATTCTTATCAATATCATACTTATTAGACTCTTTTGACTTATCATGTAACAATGCATCTCTTCTCTCCATCAATATTTGGTTATCCTAAAAACAATCTTATTGAGTTAGTCGTATTTGTGAGGGAAGGGGCAGAAATAAATCTGCGTTATAATAATAATTTCAAGAAAGAAGGAGTTTCATCACATTTGAAGAAAAGCTTCTTTCTACAAACACTTTCTAATAAAAGAGGACAGGAGTAAATATTTTTGGCTTAGCTTCACTACATTTAATTTTGAATTTATTTTGTTATCTTTTGTTATCTTCACTATATTTAATCCATGAATTTAGTTTGTTATTTATTCTGTTATCTAACTTTGAAATTCTTATAAGTGTAGAAATTTTAAGAGACAAAATAATTAAATAGTTAAACTTTCATTTTTGATTAAAAATAAAATTTTAAAAGTTATATTTTATGTAACTCAGTTCTATATTTTTAATCTTATTTCATTTAATGGTACTATTTTTCCATTTTATTTATGTTTACATGGATAATATTATAATTTTATAAACTTAGATCAATAATTTAGAATTTGTCTTTGTCTTCTGCTGCCTCCAGGTATTGCCATGTTCCCTATCCAGACCTTTTGTCTTTCTTATTGATAATGGTTTATTGTTATTGTTATTGTTATTATAGATTTAATCTTCAATTCGATTCAGAGTCTGGGACTGTTAAAAACTTAACAGTTCAAGTCTTAACCGATGACCTAAGAGCTGTTAAGGTAACATCTGAGTATATAGGCATATCCAAATAAGATGGTTTCTTGCAAAGTCAGAATATTCAGGGCTAATAAGTTCAACATTTCCACGTATCTAGGTAGCCCTTTGGATATTACTCCAAGGGCTCCTGTTATTATTGGTACAACCATTGATTTCTTTCTCCACAATCTCTTAACTTCAATTTTCAGATTGCGGTATTTTGTTATTTTTTTTAGTTGTTTCTCTTCAATTTATGCATCACCTGTTACTGCAATATCAATGAATCAGACTTTTTTATTTTCTACAATAGTGATGTCACAAGTGTTGTGGGCCAGATGTCTGTCTGTTTGGATCCAGAAGTCCCATAGGATCTTGACCTGTTCATTTTCAAGAACTTTTTCAGTTTGGTGGGTTTTTTTAATTATTATTATTGTTGTTGTTGTTGTTGTTGTTATTGTTATTATTGATTTAATCTTCAATTTGATTCACAGTCTGGGACTGGTAAAAACTTAACAGTTCAAATCTTAACCAAGGGCCTATGAGCTGTTAAGATGGAAGAAGGCAGAATTACCATCTATTGAGGAATGGATTTTGAAAGTTATAAATTTGGCGGAAATGGCCAAAATATCTGCATATTTGAAAGACTATTCGAATAAAAAATATATGTTAGAATGGAAAAAATGGATAGACTATATTCAAGGGAAATATCAATCTAAGAAATTGTATTTAGCATATAGTTAAATTTTTATTAGGATTTATATAATAATTTTGTTTAATATAGTGGGTTTTTTTTCTTTACTGTGTATTTACTCTGGGAAGTGGGGGGGTAGGTTGGGGGGGTGTAATAATGTACTCAACTGTAATACTTGCAATATATAAGAAAGAAATACTTAATGATCGAAGAGGGGTTACTCGGACAGTACCTCTGTACTACATCTGGAGGGGGTCGTGAGGGAGGAGTGAAAGAGGGGAAGGAAGTAGGATGGTTGGAGGAGAGGAGGGTGGAGAGAGGGAGGGAGAGAGGAGAGGAGGAGGGAAGTAGGAGATAGAGAAGAAAAAAGGGGATGTGGTAGGGGGGGTGCTGCCGAGCAACACCCATAGTATTTAAAGTATTGTATATATGCATTTAAAAGAATGTATGCTGGTTTTTTGTTTAGTGTGGAAGAAAGTTGAAAAAGAATGTATTAAGTTGAGTTGTATTTAATTTGGTGTTTTCTTTTTGTTGTTTAAAATTATAAAATCAATAAAATATTTTTTTAAAAAAAGATAGCATCTGAGTATATAGACAGTTCCGACTAGAGGGTCGTTTTTGCGAAGTCAGAATATTCAGGTCTGATAAGTTCAAACTTATTATTAGTATTAGTATATTTATTTGCTGCCCATCTCATGGTTCAAGGTGACTGTTACAAAGTGTCTGTTGGCTAAATGCCATAGTTGTCTCACTGTCAAACAATTGTACTCCTGTAAAGAAATTATATTTACTTACTGTCACACTACAACAATTCAAATCTTATTCAAACAAAAGAAATCCATGCTTTATATGAGTCTAGTTTTTCCACCAGCATACACATAAGCATAGCTTTATGAAGAAAAGAAATGACATACCACAGTTATGATTAAATAAAATTTTGCTTTTAAAGCTTTTCCAGGAGTATAAATTATTCCATGGGATTGAACCGCAAGAGTCAGAATGACTCTTACATTTCATTATAACCATATGCAAGGCTTTGTAAATTAACTCCTAAATGCTCATCTTGTTCTTCTGATTGCTCCCACCTGGAGTCATAAACCTCTGCATGATATGATCACAACAATTTCTACAGCCCTGTGGAGACATGCTGATATTGTTATGAGGAAACTACAGCAGGGCAAATATACAAAGAGAGTCTCTTATGTATTCTATAGACTGCAATAATGCTGCTAATGATGTTGCTAATTTTATTTAGTGTGTTTTGTGAGCCAGCAATAAATAATTAAAAATAAATGGAAAATTAATCAAACCATAATGGAATTTAAATATTGATGAACACCAAAGAAATCAAACTTTGCCAATACAAAGTTATGTTACTGAATAAATTGGCTTTACCAACTTGGACCTCTCTAGATACAACTGTCTGAATTCCCAGCATATCTGGAAAACATTACTTGGTCAGTAGGCTAGACCATTGTCTTCTGTAAGTTTCTTTCAACATGTAAAAAACAAGAAGAAAGTTAAAGAAATGATTGGTCCATTAGTGGGAGAAAGGGGCAAGAAGATGACAAGCAACAGGAAGAAAGCAGAACTACTTGTTTTTTTGCATCCATCGTTACACAAAGGGAAAAAACAGTTCAGGCTCAGGCTATTGCTGCTTAACGCCAGGTCGGTTAATAATAAGGCCCCCCTCATTCATGATCTTCTCATGGATGAGGAGACCGACTTGGCGTGTGTGACTGAGACCTGGTTGGGCCCTGAGGGGGGAGTTCACCTCATGGGCATGTGCCCATCAGGTTATCAGGTATGGCATCAGCCGTGACCCCAGGGAAGGGGGAGGAGTGGCTATTTTGGCCCGGGAGAACTTCAGTCTACGTAGACTCACTGTTTCCGAAATTCCAGATTGTGAGTCCATCCTTATGACGCTGGACCTAGGGGTCCAGGTGGGCTTACTGCTTATGTACCTGCCTCCCAGCTGCGTGGCATCAGCCCTGCCTGTGCTACTCGAGGAGGTTGCTGGGCTAGCGGTGGAGTTCCCCAGGCTTATAGTCTTGGGGGACTTCAATCTGCCGTCACTTGGCGAATCCTCGGGATTGGCACAGGAGTTCATGGCCGCCATGACAACCATGGACCTGATCCAAGTAGTGCAGGGTCCGACGCATGAGGGTGGGCACGCCCAGGATATGGTTTTCCTTTCAGAACAGTTGGGTAATGATCTAGTTTTAAGGGGCTTAGATATCTTGCCTTTGTCATGGACCGATCATTTTCTGCTTCGACTGAATTTTATGGCCCTAATCCTTCCCCGCAGGGAGGCGGAACCGATTAGGTGGTTCCGTCCCAGACGCCTGATGGATCAAATTGGCTTTCAGACAGCGCTTGGGGAATTACCGAGCTCCTTCATTCACAGTCCGGCGGAGTCCCTGGTAGCGGCATGGAATATGGCCGCGAAGGGGGCTATTGACCGGATTGCGCCTTTGCGTGGTGCTGGCCCCAGGAGGTCTCCTTGGTTTACTGAGGAGCTCAGGGGGATGAAGCGCCATAAGAGACATCTAGAGAAGCGATGGAGACAAAGTAAGTCCGGATCTGACCGAACCAGATTGAGCTTATTTATTAAAGCCTATCTGAAGGCGATTAAGGCGGCAAGATCTTCGTATCTTTCTGCTTTGATCGCGTCTGCGGAATCTCATCCAGCCGCCCTGTTCAGGGTGACCCAATCCCTCATTAACCCAAGGGGTCCAGGCCCACCCTTGCAGGGTAGTGCCGAGGACTTTAATAACTGTTTCGCAGACAAAGTGGCTCAGATCCGGACCGACCTAGACTCCAATTGTGGAGCAGAGTTGACTGATAATGATTCAGTTGAGGGGACAGGGGCATGTTCTTGTCTGGTCATCTGGGGTGAGTTTGAGGCTGTTACACCTGAGGAAGTGGACAGGGCCATTGGATCTGTAAGTTCTTCCACCTGTTTATTGGACCCGTGTCCCTCCTGGCTGGTTTCGGCCAGTAGGGTGGTGACACGTACTTGGATCCAGGAGATTGTCAATGCTTTTTTGAGGGAGGGGTCCTTCCCGGCTCCTTTAAAGGAGGCACTTGTGCGCCCCTTCCTCAAGAAGCCTTCCCTGGATCCAGTAATTTTGACCAACTATCGTCCAGTCTCCAACCTTCCCTTTGTGGGGAAGATTGTCGAGAAGGTGGTGGTGCATCAGCTCCAGCGGTCTCTGGAGGAAGCCGATTATCTGGGCCCTCTGCAGTCGCGGTTCAGGCCCGGCTACAGCACCAAAACTGCTTTGGTCGCTCTGATGGATGATCTCTGGCAGGCCCAGAATAGAGGCCAGTCCTCTGTCCTGGTGCTTCTTGACCTCTCAGTGGCATTCGATACCATTGACCACGGTATCCTTCTGCGCCAGCTGGAGGGATTGGGAGTGGGGGACACCGTATTGCGGTGGTTCTCCTCCTATCTCACTGGTTGGTCGCAGTCGGTGTTTGTGGGGGGCTGGAGGTCCACCTCTAGGTTACTCCCATGTGGGGTGCCTCAGGGGTCGGTTCTCTCCCCCCTACTTTTTAACATTTACATGAAGCCACTGGGTGAGATCATCCACTGCCCCAGAGTGAGATACCATCAGTATGCTGATGATACTCAGCTGTACATTTCTACTCCTGGCCATATCAGTGAAGTGGTTGAGGTGATGTGCCAGTGGCTGGAGGCTGTGAGGGTTTGGATGGGTGTTAACAGATTAAGGCTCAACCCCGATAAGACAGAGTGGCTGTGGATGATTCCTCCCAAGGACACTTCTATCTGTCCTTCCATTACCCTGGGGGGTGAATCTATAAACCCCTCAGAGAAGGTTCGCAACTTGGGAGTCCTCCTTGATCCACAGCTGACATTGGATCATCATTTGTCGGCAGTGGCGAGGGGGGCATTTGCCCAGGTTCGCCTGCTGCACCAGTTGCGTCCTTACTTGGATCAGGAGTCTCTCCTCACAGTTGCACATGCCCTTGTCACCTCGAGGATCGACTACTGCAACACTCTCTACATGGGGCTACCCTTGAAGAGTGTTCGGAGACTACAATTAGTGCAAAATGCAGCTGCGCGAGCAGTTGTGGGCCTTCCTCATTGTGCCCACATTTCATCAACTCTCCGCATGCTGCATTGGTTGCCTATTGGTCTTGGAGCCCAATTCAAGGTGTTGGTTATTACCTATAAAGCCCTTCATGGCATGGGACCAGGATACCTACGGGACCGTCTTCTGCCATATACTTCCCTTCAACTGGTGAGAACGCACAGGGTAGGCCTCCGGGTCCCGTCAGTGAAACAATGTCATCTGGCGGGCCCTAGGGGGAGGACCTTCTCTGTTGTGGTGCCCACCCTCTGGAACCAACTACCTCCTGAAGTCCACGTTTCTCTGACTCTCCCGGCCTTCCGAAAGAATTTAAAAACCTACCTCTGCCGGCAGGCCTGGGGATGATAGTTGATTGTGGTGTGACTGAGGAGTATGTGTGGGGTTTATTTTTAATGTTTTTTTTCGGATTTATATTGAATTGTTTATTTGTATGTTATGAGCCGCTCCGAGTCTGCGGAGAGGAGCGGCATACAAATCCGAAAAATAAATAAAAAGAATAAATAAACCTATCAAAAACAGCGCCATAAAAAATTAGAAACACAAGTTAAAATAGGTAAGAAAATGCTAAGTGAGCACCTGTCCACCCTAGATGAGTTCAAATCACCAGAACCAGATGGGTTACACCCTAAGGTTCTGAAGGAATTGGCTGATGTGATCTCAGAAGCACTGAACTATATCTTTCAAAGATCCTGGACATATCTGGCTCAATAGTAATAACAGTGAAAGGGATTTCTGAGTCCTAGTGGACAATCACTTAAATATGAACCAGCAGTGTGCTGCAGCTGCCAAAAAAGCTAACATAATTCTAGGTTGCATTAGGTTGCATTAACAGAGGGATAGCAGCAAGATCACATGAAATGTTAATACCATTTTATAATGCCTTATAAGACCACACTTGGAATACTGAATCCAGTTTTAATTGTCATGATGTAAAAAGATGTTGAGACTCTAGAAAGAGTGCAGAGAAGAGCAACAAAGATGATTAGGGGACTGGACAGTAAAACATATAGAGAACGGTTGCTGGAATTGGGTATGTCTAGTTTAATGAAGAGAAGGACGAGGTGGGACATGATAGTAGTGTTCGAATATCTCAGGATTGCCACAAAGAAGAGGGAGTCAAGCTATTCTCCAAAGCACCAGAAGGCAGGACAAGAAGCAACGGATGGAAACTAATCAAGGAGAGAAGCAACCTAGAATGAAGGAGAAACTTCCAATACTGGAAGTTTTTAAGAAGAGACTGGACAGCAATTTGTCTGAAATGGTATAGGGTCTCCTGCCTGAGTAGGGGGTTGAACTAAAACAGATATGTTAAATACAAGGCCCGGAGACCAGATGCGGCCCGCAAAGTGGTTTCATGTGGCCCTTAAAGCCATCCTGGAAACAGTGAGAGAACGGCCCCTTTGCCTTGGCCCTGGCCCAGGCCAGCTGGGAGCCAATGTACAATTTTGTGGTGGCTATCTATGCTGAAACGCATTCAGTCTTAGCTCCACAAGGCCATCTGGAAACAGCGAGGAACCAGCCCATGCCGTGTCGGCCCTACCCCCTGGGTGCATGGTGCATTTCTTCATTCCTCATGAAGGATGACACCTCCCCAGCTGCATTTCTTGCCTCTTTTTCTCCCTCCCTCATCTCAAATATTTTCCCACCACTCTGTACTTAGGAAGGAAGGAAAGAAAGAAGGAAAGCACACACCCCGCATTGCCTGAGAGGAACAGTGAGGCTCCTCAGTGGACCATGCCTTGGCACTTGCTCTTGTCCCACTCCCTTCTGCCAGAGACCCTCAGATCTGTCCCACTCCTGCCCAGGCCCCCACAGACACCCTTGAAGTAAATGATGTAGAGCTGGCCATGCCCACCCAGTAGGCCACACCCACTCCATTCACGCCAACCCAGTAGGCCACACCCACACTGGACATACACACCCCACCCTCCCGAGGGCAACCACAATGCTGATGCGGCCCTCAATGAAATTGAGTTTGACACCGCTGGACTAGAAGATCTCCAAGGTGTCACTTTCAACTCTACTACTACTACTACTACTACTACTACTACTACTACTACTACTATTGTCATTGTCATTGTCGTTGTCGTTGTCGTTGTTATGTGATAACCTCTATTCTTGTTATCTATTTGTCTTTTCAAAGGATTAAAGAAATAGCTATAAAAATAACAAAAAAATGATGACCTTGTTTCAAATGTTTTATTTAAGTTAATTTTCACTCAATATATAATAAAAGTTATATTTCCTTCCCTAACTCCAACATATAATATTAAAACTATATTTTTTGTGAGAGGTTATGTTTTAAGTTCAAGCACTTGCAATATACAATGTTGATATTATATAAATATGGCAAAAACACACTTATAAATTCTTTTTTAAGAAATAGAATATAACACTGACCCACACAGCATTCAGTAAGTAATTGTAATATATCCCATAAAAATGATTGACTCTGGTTTGAGGTTGAGAAAAATATTTTACTGTTGAATAGAGCAGATTGATTGAATAATTGGAAAATATAAATGTGCATTTTGATAAAAAATCATTATATATTGTGGGTAGTTTTTAATGAATCATTGCTGCATTACTCATGATTATTTAAGAAGAACTAGAATGAATAGACTTGTGATGATTGAAAACTGGTGAAAAGTTCATCTTTGACCTTGTATTATAGTTCCAATTTTATTATGAAGGTGATGACTATGATGATTGTGAAGATACTTAAAGCAAACAAAGAAATAAACAGAATGATGGCTTGGACAAAGAGCTAGTCACTATCCCAATAAATTTCCTGTATGTAGTAAAGGTCAAGATACAGTTCAGTTAGAGTTTTGTCTTCAAAGCTATAAGCACTGCAGTTGAGTTTTACTTCAGCATTGAAGGTAGAATAGTTTCCAGCTGAGTGATAGAGGTAGGAGGCTAGACAGCATAGATTGTGCCACTGAACATACTTAGCTCTGTTGTGCACAAATTGAAAGAGTCTACAATATTACCTCATTGTTCCCTAGCACTTGATATCTAAGATGGTTACCTCACTATCTGTAACAGTAGTTACGTCTACTCATTCACTGGGAAAGAACCAAGTTATGATTTTAAAGAAATCACTAACCATTTTTTACAATTGGCTTCAGAAATTGTTCTTACACTGTAAATGACTCCAATATCAAAACTTTGATAGCTGACAAGGCTTGTTCTCATTCTGTTATACTCATTATCAGGTTTCTTCATGCCTAAAAGACTTTCGTTTGTGCTTTGTCTTGAATTTCTTTTTCAATGTTTCATTTCTTTCTTTTATTTTCATACAAGTTTTGACTATTACATAATATGAATTATTGTTATTGATAAATCCGTTAACAAGGAAAGATAAAAAGGAAAATTGTCAAGTTTCCAAACTGATTCTAAACTTCTAAATTTTGAACAATGGATATAGTTGCTAAATTATAAAGTAGGAATCATAACTATAAAAGCTTGAATTGAAGAAATTAGACAGTTGGTGTCCAAGGACTAATGCTATTAAATGATATCAGCTTTAAATCCCTTGATTATCACATGGCATCTTTTTAAAAAAAATAAACTGAAAAAGCCTTATTATTTATGTTCAGCTGAGTTCAACAGAATGCTATTGTTGCATTCTTATTTGCTTTATTTTAAAATAGTCTTTTTCAATTGTAGGCCATATGACTTGTCTAAGACTCTCATAATATCTGGGAGGAGATGTCATATACAACTCATTTAGTTCAATGAAGAAACTCAGCAGAATTTATACTGTGTTAAGAATAGCACCTTTAGATCCAAATTTAGAGCAAGGACTATAATACTTATGGAAACTTCAAAACAAACTCAAAAAGAAGACATTCCTGGGAATTTCTGCAATCAGTACAATATGTTTATTATTTTAAAATTTCAATTCATTTTCCAAAAGTTAAAGTCAACTGATTAGCTGTTGGGAAACATTCAGCCATTTTGAAACAGTGTATTTAAATATACAGGTTGTGCCTGGCAGGTTGAGAGAATATTTAATTAGCTTTTCTATTCCCTAAAAAGCTGCACTTTGGAGGAATGATCCTATAATCTATCCTTTCTGCAACTGTTCAGAGGTGAAACATTTTTAAGAGTTCTTAATCTTACACTGATAATTTGGGATTTCTATTTGCTTCTCTAATCAGCTTTGAGAGTTAAGTGATGGAAGATGCTGGGAAGAACAATGTATCTCTTGAATTGGTTTCATGTTATGTTAACATACCTGACATTAAAAAAAAAATAATTTGGAGCCTTTCCACAAGTATGTGTCAAGTAAAAAATATGAATCAATTTGAAGTATTAGTACACTTGGATTATTTTTGTTAGCAGAAGGATGAGTGTTCACAATTTTTAGAAGGGTACTAATAAAATGTTCAAGAAAAAAAAAACTTTCAATACAAAATAATTCTAAAAGATGTTAGTCTGTGAAGAATGGGCGTGGGAGGAAGAAAAAGGAAGATATTGCACTTATTCTGAATTTAATCTGCATATTAACAGCTTTCATTGTTATTTTCATCCCAACTTTTCTACTTTGCATTTTTAGCAGCTACGATTTCTCCCAATCTATATTTTCCTGTTTAATATTGTATGTGTCTGTAACGAAAACTACAAGAGATGGTTCAGAATTTAAAACATTCACTTTTATATTCTAGGCATTCAAATATTATTAAACATATGCTTTATTATTTGCAAATATATCTTGGAGTTTCATGGATTTTGTACTAATTTACTTAGCACAGACAGCATCTTTTGGTAATCCGTAGGAAAAAAAGTATTTGATTTGATGATAGAACTTAAAAATTAACTTTTGTGACAGTAGTAGTAGTAGTAGTAATAGTAGTAGCAGCAGCAGCAGCAGCAGCAGCAGCAGCAGCAGCAGTAGCAGTAGCAGTAGCAATACCTTTATTACAAGTCATAGACTAAACAATACAGAAAGACATTATAGTGATGATGAATTCTATAAGCTACAATTACAAATTTAACTATAGGAACTGTTAATTTAGAATAAATATCCACCAAAAGGAATTATATGTATAATTCTTTTTCCATCCAGGAAATGAGCTAAGAGTGGGTTTCAGAAGGTCATTATCAAACTAATAACAATAACAATAACAATAACAATAACAAGAAGAAGAAGAAGAAGAAGAAGAAGAAGAAGAAGAAGAAGAAGAAGAAGAAGAAGAAGAAGAAGAAGAAGAAGAAGAAGAAGAAGAAGAAGAAGAAGAAGAAGAAGAAGAAGAAGAAGAAGAAGAAGAAGAAGAAGAAGAAGAAGAAGAAGAAGACAGGTCTCATCAGAGGAGTCAGACAAAGAGTGTCTCTCCCATAAAAAATATGGTGAGACGTAAATTTCAGAATGCCATAACGGCTCGGATGTCGCCCGGGTTAACAAGGTCCGCACTAGATATTGGAGTTCCTCGATATCTGGTGAAAAATGGGTTACAGGACTCAGGACTGTTGGCTGAGCAACCAGGGCCAGCAGCTGCAGAACTACTGGAAGAAAAGGTGTTTACCCGTCGCAGATACACAGTGATTGAAAACAAAGAAATAATGATCTGCTACTACAGATCAAGTCCAACAAGAAGAGGATATCTAAAACGAATGCACCAGTTCTGGAAAGAACAACATCCAGAATCAGAAATAACAGAACAGAGACTAGCAGATCAACACCAATTTATAATATGAAATAAAGTATTCACAGAAACAGAATTGGACGAACTGCAAAGGTTTACCCAGGGCAAAGAAATCAAAGCTCTACCAGAAGTAATTCAGAATGTAGAGGCAAACCAGGGGGAATTGGCAGTGAAGGAATCCAGCAGAGATATACAACTGTTCTCATTTGGAAACCAGGCAACTCTTCCTCAGGAAGAACAAAACCCTCTAAATAAAGAAATAAAAGAATTGAAACAAAGAATAACTGAGCATCTAGAACAGCACAAAAACATCAGAATAAGGCTGCCTGCATTGAAGCTTGTTCCAAAGAAACAGCTAGCACAAGCATTAAAAGATGCAAATACTGCAATATCAAGTAAAAGCACCAATTCACTGCAAGAAACAAACCAACTAATGTACAGCACAGCTGCAGTTATAACTGAATACCTGGGATGCAAAATCAACAAAGAAGAAAAACAAACAAATAGTGCACCACAAAAATGGAAGGTTAGACTAGAAAATAAGATCAGCAAGTTAAGATCACATGCAAGCAAGCTAGAACAGATGAAAGAAAAGAAGCTGAAGAACGAGAAGACCAAATAATACTTAATCAAGAAATACCACTTAGAAACAAGGAAGATCAAGGAAGCACTGGAAATAATAAAGCAGCAAATAACAGCTATAGCCAGGAAAATCAGTAGATATGAAGCTCGAATTGCAAACTATAGGCAGAATCTCCAATTTCAATCCAATCAGAAACATTTCTACCAATCCATCAATGGAGAAACTGCAATGAATCAGTCAGTACCTGACAAGGAAGAAACAGTCCAGTTCTGGAAGCAGATATGGGATAACCCAAAGAAATACAACAAGGATGAGGCTTGGTTAAAAGAGGTGGATGCAAATAAAACAGAAGTTGAAATGAAAGAACTGTAATAACAACAAAAATGGTAGAAAAAAAAGCAAGGAAAATCAAAAATTGGTCAGCACCAGGTGAAGATGAACTGCATGGGTTTTGGTTGAAACATCTAACTGTTATACACCCACTCATTGCCAAGCAGTTCAACAATATACTACAAGGAGGAGAAATTGAAAAGTGGCTAACAACTGGGAAAACCTACCTAATAATGAAAAATCCAGCAAAAGGGGCAACACCAGGCAACTACAGGCCAAGTACCTGCTTACCAACAACTTTCAAATTACTAACTGGTGTGGTAGCCGATGCAGTACAACAGCATCTAGTTGAAAACAATCTCTTTCCACCTGAGCAGAAAGGAAACCGCCCCAATAGCAGAGGAACAAAAGATCAACTCCTAATAGACAAAATGATCTTGGAAAACTGCAAGAAAAGGAAGACCAACCTGAATGTGGCATGGGTTGACTACAAAAAGGCATTTGACTTTCTGCCACATACAGTAACTGGATAATCAAGTGCCTAGAAATAACAGGAGTCAGTAGAAACATCAGAAAATGTGTGCAAAGATCAATGGCACAATGAAAGACACAGTTGCAGATCAATGGTGAGAGACTGGGAGAGGTTAACATCAAGAGAGGAATATTTCAAGGAGATTCATTATCACCATTACTATTTGTTATTGCACTGTTTCCTCTGTCAACAATACTGAATAACTCAGGACATGGCCATCAAACATCAAAAACATCTGCCAGACTATCCCACCTCCTTTACACGGATGATCTGAAGCTGTATGGAAAAACATCATCTGAAATAGAATCACTGCTCAACACTGTCCTTATATATAGCCAAGATATTGCAATGGAGTTTGGCTTGGACAACTGTGCCACACTTACTATCAAACAAGGAAAAATAGTAAAAACTGAAGGAATCGAGATGCCCCATGAAAATAACATTAAGAGTCTGGATGAGGAAGATTACTACAAATACTTGGGTATCCTTCAAGCTGACAACATCAAGCACACTGAAGTCAAGAAAAAGATTAGAGGTGAATACATCAAGAGAGTGAAGAAGATCTTAAAGTCCAAACTCAATGGAGGAAATACCATAAAGGCAATCAACACCTGGGCAATTCCAGTCATTAAATACACAGCTGGAATAGTGGACTGGACTAAAGCAGAACTAAAAGCAATGGATAGGAAGACCAGAAAAATAATGACAATGAATCATGCCCTTCATCCACGCAGTGACATTGACACTCTTTATCTAACAAGGCAAATAGGTGGGCGTGAAATGCTGCAAGTACATGAGATGGTTGAAGAAGAAGAAATGGCTTTGGAAGAATATCTGAAGGACAGTGATGAAGATGCACTGAAATTAGTATATCAGGAAGGCTTACTGACTACTGGAGAGACCAAACTGGCCTACAAGAAAGACCAAATGAAGAACAGAATAGAGGCATGGGAAGACAAAGCACTACATGGCCAGTACATTAAAAAAAATAGCTGGGAAAGCAGATAATAAAAAGACCTGGCAATGGCTAAGAGCAGGAAAATTTAAGAAAGAGACTGAGGGATTAATTCTGGCTGCACAAGACCAAGCCTTAAGGACAAATGCATATAAAGTCAAAATTGAGAAGACAGCAACAGACAGTAAATGCCGCCTATGCAAAGAAGCTGAAGAAACAGTGGACCACCTGGTAAGCAGCTGCAAGAAGATCACACAGACTGACTACAAACAGCTGCATGACAAAGTAGCAACAATGGTGCATTGGAAGATCTGCAAGAAATATCATTTGCCTGTAAGCAAGAACTGGTGGGATCATAAAATAGAGAAAGTCATAGAAAATGATAAAATTAAACTGCTCTGGGACTTCAGAATTCAAACAGAAAAGCACCTGCAACATAAGACCCCGGACTTAACAATTGTCGATAAGAAATACAAAAAAGTCTGGATAGTGGACATGGCAGTGCCTGGAGACAGCAGAATAGACGAGAAAGAACTGGAGAAGATAACAAAAGACAAAAACCTACAAATAGAAATAGAAAGACTGTGGCAAAAGCAAGCAAGGGTAATAGGCCCCTTGGGTGCAATCCCAAAACAACTGGAGCACCACTTGAACACCATTGGCATTGACAAATTAGTCAATTGCAAAAGGTGGTCTTACTAGGAACTGCTTTCATCTTGCGATGATATCTGTAATAACATCAAACATCCACATATGCCTATCCCAGGTCCTTGGTAAGGACTCGATAGGTAGACAAAATGCCAAATCCAGTCTGAACATCTGGCTGACTGTGCGATGATTAATAATAATAATAATAATAATAATAATAATAATAATAATAATAATAATAATAATAATAATAATAATAATAATAATAATAATAATAATAATAATAATAATAATACAAAATAATACAAAATAATACAAAATAATACAAAATAATACAAAATAAAACATAAGCCTGTGATCCAATATGCCCACAATATGCAAAACCTTTCGGGCTAAGGGATTTTCCAGAATTCATACCTCATCAGTGCTAGGTAGACAAGATGTGAAACTGCAGTAATGTCAAAGCCTTACAAAATCAGTTTGTAATTGCTCAAAATATAAAATATATTATGCTATACAATAAATCCAAGTTGTTAGCATTGCCTCTCTCTTTTTAGTAGTAACGAGGACTTCACTATCTTTTTCTTCAAAAGGATTCTTTAGTAGGTAATATGTAAATGATATTTTCTGTATTTTTTCTAAAAGTAGCTACCAGTTCATTTCTCTCTCTTTATATGTGTGTGTGTGTTTCTGACAATTCTTATCAAACCACTACTTTAACATGCACTTATTTTTTTGTACTCTGCTGGTTTAGATAGAACTAATATCTGTTGCAAAACTAAATTAAAAACTCATACTACTTAAGAGCTGTTTCATCAGGAGAATCTAAAATTGTTTCAAGGTGTAACTTTATTAGCTGAAAATAATTCAAAAATTATAGTCAGCTTGGTAGATTATATTTTCAGCCTGAGCAAAGGTCTATCTCTGGATTCATTAGATAAGAATTATCTACCAATTCCACTTTATCATATGAATCAAGGCACAAAATCAAAATTAGATGGTTACTATCTGGGGCCAACCTGACTTTAATATCCTTTAAAAATAATTTAAAAAACCTTTGAAGAGGGGTTAGTGAGATGGATTAAAAATAATTTTCTCTAGTCTGTCTCCTGTAGAACCTCTGTGTAAAGTGTAAAAAAAGAGCTAATTTGTTAATACTTTCTTACAGGCAGAAAAATGTACATTTGTGTTTTTTTTATCTCTATATTGGCACAACTCCAATAATTATAGTATGAACATTTCTATAGGTTAATTGTGGTGTTTTAAATGAAAGACTAGTCATTGGAGCCTAGTCTTAAATTGAAAATTTCCTATGCTAAAATTGGAGATTATTAAAACTGGAAGGTCATGACATGCAGACTGGATGGCATGCCATGTTATGGGATGAGAAGCATAAAGTTCACCAGTATTTCTGGAGGCACTACATCAGACGGGTGCTAATAGATGTATGGATTAAAATCTGATGACAGAACTATAGGCAAGTCCCCAGTTGGATCTCAACACTAGAAATGTACATACACTCAAGGTTCATTCAGTTGGGGAAAGTAATAACCTATAAAACATACTAGACAAGAGAGGAGAATTAAAATCGAGGAAGAATCTCCAAGATGCAGGGATAGAATTAGAATGGTGGGCATACCTCCAACTACAAGCAAGATATAGGCAAGATAAAAAAGAGTGGGGTATAAAGATAGAACCAACAGAACTAAATAAAATTTTATTAAGTCCCGAGGATAAAATGATTAAAAAAATATATCATTTTCTTTTAGATCAGACAATGTATGAAGAACAGGTTAAGGAGACCATGTTAATTTGGAGTAGGGATTTTGGTTTCAGTATCGACCTGCATATTTGGCAAGAACTGTAGGAAAGAAATAGGAAACTCACCTTAGCTACCTCATATAAGGAAAATCTTTACAAGATGTTTTATAGATGGCATTTCCCACCCGTAACGCTAGCCAAAATGGGTTCAAACATCCCACCCCTATGCTGGAAATGTAAAACAGCAATAGGATCATATTACCATATGTGGTGGGAATGCCCAAAGACTCGTGAGTATTGGAACAGGACACGAAACTGGTTGAGGGATATATTAACACTGGACTTAGAGTTAAAACTTGAACTCTTCTTGTTGGGAATAACAACAGAAAAATACAACAAGGGAACAATCTACCTGCTGCTACACATCCTGACTGCAGCTAGGCTTGCTTTTGCGCAAAAATAGAAGAGCAAGGAAATTCCCACAGAGGAAGAGTTAATACATAAAATATTAGCATGTGCAGAAATGGACATGCTCACAATGATATTAAAAGACAAATGTGGATCAGTTTATTATGAAACCTGGGATAAATTTTACCGCTGGAGGAATTCGAAGAGGACGGTTGGGATTAAAGATGAATGTTAAGATAGAAATATATGTTAATTTAGAATAAGTATTGTATATAAAACTTAGATGTATATGTAGAGATGAAGAATTGATTGTAAAAACTGGAATAATCTGATAAGAATGTATATACTGGAATGTCACGTTAAATCCAATGGTGTTTTTTTAACTGTATTATAAATAAAATTTGATAAAAATATAAAGAAAATTCCCTATGCTCATGAATAGTATGCTATCAGGTTCAACATGTAACTTTCTAAACCAGCTGTATTTATTTGCATTGAGACTATGTCTCTGAAAAGGAAACATACACATTTATCAACAAAAAGGAACAATGTTTAAATCTAACTAGGGCTGATACTGCCACATTCCTGAATTTATAAAACTTAATGCAGGGGTCGGCAACCTTGGCTCTTTTATGACTCATGAACTTCAATTCCCAGAATTCCTGAGCCAGCATGGCTCAACTTGGAAACCTCTCCCTTTTTCCTCAGCATGGCTGGCTCAGGAATTCTGGGAGCTGAAGTCCACGAGCCATAAAAGAGCTAAGGTTGCCTACCTCTGACTTAATGCAATGTACTTCCAGCTGGTAGAAATTAATAAATACAGCCCTTGGTTTTCTTCTATCAGGAGCCACAACTTTATCCAATAAAATCATGTAATATATGTCAAGCTTTAATTCTTTTTTAAACCGTATTTTATGTAGGGAAATAAAATTTTAAATATGATAAAATAAGTTCTGAGTCTTCTTGGCATAGCTTTCCTGAATATTTACTAGGTTTTTGAAGGAATAACATTCATTGTCAATTAAATATCCATTGTACTTTGAATTTTCTTCTGTGACATTTGCAAAGTTTATGAGATGTGATTGTAATTGTATTAGGAGGTTGGTCACCAGAATATCATGGTCCAGGTCTACTATCAGATAAAGTGGGATTGCCAAGTGTGATAAATCTTGATGCTACAGAATCAGATGCTGAAGTCTTTCTTCAGCTATTAGAACTGGCCTATCATTTTTCTTCTGCTGTCTTCCTTGCTCTACTTCATTCATTGAATCAAAATGGATCAAAGGTATATTATATCAATTTTATGAAGTAGACAAGAAACATGGCCAGATGAATTAATTTACTTACATTAGCATAATCTTGCAAGTCTGAAAGTAATTCTGTATCCTTACATCCTTTATAATCCAAAAACTAGGGGCAGTCTCTTCTGAGCCCCTTGCCACACTCATAATCCTAGTATGCCTCCGTTCTAAGCATTTCCTTGCTTGCATTTCCTTGTCCTATCTTTGAGGTTCTTCCCATATATTATTCCTCCTCAATTTACAGGAGAAATTTATTGTGAACATTGACAATGAAGTGCAGTTATGTTATTCTCCCTTCAACCCAGCTGTGTCTTTACTGATGACTGCTCCTCCCCCCCCCCGACTGGAAAACTGGTGTACATCCATGTTCGGTTTGTCTGATGTGAAGTAGCTATACCATCTGCCCTCAGCCCCATAGAAGAATGTCCCTCTTGGTCAGTGCCAAACAGCTGCAAGGCCAGTAAGTGCCGAGGACAGGATCATGGGTATTGGTCATGAAAGTGGTGAATCAAATGCAGCACATGAACATCTATTGCTGTCTCCTATGACTTATCTGGTTCTGGGTAGCATTTCCAGTGATCAAATATTCAATCCACTTCTTTTTGTGCCTAGAGGCTGGCATCTCATATTCCATCTCATATTCCTCTTCTTCATTTATCAGTATGAAGGATATTGCCTGTGAACATAGAATGTTTGTGTGTGGGGGAGGAGAGTGTCTCCTCTGACATTCTTTCCCCATCCACATTTCTGTCTCAGGATAAGCTGCCTTTTATCTGTTTCCTTGGTTGCATCCTTTGCCGTGTCTTCCAAAGTCATTCCCACATACTTAGTTTGCTATGACTATTGCAGTCTCCCTTTGAAGCTGTCACCTTTAGGTCGATCAAAAGTTCAGCTTTGTCACCAACAGTGTCTGTTTAAGTTTTCATTTTTTTAGTAGTTCATCTTGTGAACACTATGGTAATTCTCCCCAAAAGTTGATTTTTTCATGGGTAATGTTTCTTTCTGTAGTTACTTCTCTGTGTTTATTTAAACTGCAATGCTGACATAATGTGCTCAAGGTTATCTTGTGACTAACATTTTATTCTTACTGTTGCAGCTTCAAGAAGTAAGTTAAAAAGTGAGACTATTTTGCAATAATTGTGCCATTTGGGGAAAAAAAATACATCCCCAAATAGTTTCACTTTGAGTAGCATATCAAGAATTCTGGTGGGTTTGAATGGCAGTAAAACCCTCTTAAATCCTGTTTCATGAGGTAGCCATTCAGATACCAGTAGATATCATCAGATGGAATTACATTGGAAAAGTTGTCTCAGATAAAATAATGGCTCTTTTAGCATCCCAAGGATATCTATTAATTCTATTAAGGATAATCTATAAAAGACCTGCTTAGTTTCAAGGATCCAATTGTTCTTGATTTTTCTTTCTCTTTTTTTACTGCACAATAATAAAACATTTTCTCTTTGCTGCATTCCTCCTCCTGGAGATATTTGAGTTGGAATTGGAATTTAAATGTTTCTACCAGCAGGATGCAGCAGCTTCCCCTTAACATCAATATTTTGTGCTTTTATAAATGCTATTAATTTGTCTAGATGATTTGGTGCAAATATCTCAAATTCCTTTTTTTAAGAAATTCACATCTTTATTTATTGTTATTAGACATTTAAAATGGGAAGATATTACCAGTTTAGTTAAAAACATAGTCTAGATATAAACTCCAAGGTCCTAATTCTCATTTCTAAAATTATCAGCTTATCCCTCCTTTGCAAAGTTTGGGATTGCTAGAAAGATAGCAGCAAATAAGGGGAGAAACCATTTGCTTGGTTTTTTTTTTTTTCTGATTGTCCTCCCAAAGTGTATAGGCTAGAAAAAGCAGATATTATTTCTCAGCCTCCTCCTCTAAGTCCTGTTCCAAAATATACCACTTCAACGTGTAAGGAAGACTGGTATTATTACTTTTATTTATGTATTTTTCATTTTTGAGTGAGCAATAGTTGACAGTTGGTTGCTTTGATGGCTTTGAAGGCCCATCATTCCTGAGTTTGTTCTGTGAAGGTTCTTTTTCTTATTCTCTTTTATTATTATTAGTTGAAATTAGAATAACCTTTTAAAAATTAAATAAAATCACTGACCTTCATGAAAACATAAGATACTTTCCAAGAGATGTAGAATGATAAGTTGGTAACTAATGAGATTAGAAAAGAAAAACTTAAATTTATTGCACACTCAAATTGAGCTAGTAGTCTATCATCATTTAGCCCTTTGCTCTCTTTTGCGAGATCTGTCATTTTGGAGGGCAGTTAGGGACCTGGATTACTTGATTTGATAAATTTGCTTCGGTAATGAAGAAACTGATAAATATATTAAGCTACCCTTATGTTTATTTACTTTTCTTGAGATACATTGTGAAAAAACAAAAACATACTTGAAATATTTCTCTAAGGCAAGACCACATCAAAGTTCAGTGACCAATAAAAATTTCTTAGGAGTAGAGTCGATTAATAATTTATAGGACTATATGAGTGTCTAAGATATTGGATGCCTACTACTAATCTCTTTGTCCCCAGAAATAGTATATCTTATGCTTACAGAATATTATAAGTAGAAATATGCAAAACTGCATCAGTTCATAATTCCTATTCTTAATTGGACTTTTGAAAATTCAATGAGTAATTTCATCATTGTCATGTCAGATTTCAAGATTTACTTAAGTATTTATCATTAAACTTTTTAGTTAGTCTAATAAAATGTTGCAGCCAAAATAACTGAACAAAGCTACTTTCTCCTCTCTGAAATCTTATAATTGAACACAGTTTGAACTAGCTCCGTTCTTCATATAGACTATTGACCTATATAAGTATAAAACATTTATATTAAATCAAGGACTGTGTTAATTCAACAACTTTATTGTATCCAAAAAATAAAGAATTGGAATGCAAATAGTAAAATGAAGGCAATAAAGTGCACTGTCCAATGAGAGCTGTGACAGCTTGCATTTAGCTGTATCTTCCTGCTTGCTGATCAGGTATCAAGGTTTTCATGTTGAAATCTAAACAAACACAATGTGTTAGCTCTGGTGATAACAAGAAGCTGAAAGCAGGCATTAGTTTACATTCTCATAGGAACTAATGAGATAATATGAGAGCTTTTGGATCATGCTGGCATCAAGAGAGATGTTTAAAAAACCGAGGAGTCTTTTTTTTTTTTTTTTTTTATAATATAAAAATTCTTTTATTAAAACAATCAACATTGGACATAAAAACATATTATGCAGCAATCATCTAGTGAAGGTTTATCAGGATTTTTATACATATCCTGGAAAAAGGAAGTATTTTAACAATGAAAAGAACTTTGCTGTGTTTAAATGTTATGTTCATAGATGTGTGTATCATGCCCTTTTTTGGACATAGAAATATAAGAGTTTAGCTTTAGCATTAAATTACATTTAATTCTTAGTTCTTACATTTTTATTCACCAAATGTGTATACTACCACTTTCTCTATGAGTAATGGTGACTTCCAAGAGTTACTTAGTATCTCAGTCTACATATACAAGAGTCACCTTGTAGAGATGGACAGCTTAATAAATAAATAATAATCAATAAATACAAATAACAAAATATGTAATAAATATAAAAAATAAAATGTCCATGGCAAAATTTAAATAAAATAGATAATTTAGTTTTGCAGTTGTAACTTACTAAGGAATACAGTGGATGCCATAATTTAGTGGAAACTTATTCTGGGTAAATATGCATTTGATCGTATTGCAAAATACTAGTTTATCAACAATAAATTATTATTAAGGGAACATTCCTTTTTAAGGTATCTATTGGATAAAAAATGATTTTCAAAATATTTTATATTTGAGTATAACAAAGTAACAGAAATTAATTAAATTTATTTCTATTTTATCATTATTTATTTATTTTACTGTAGTTGAAATTATCTTTCTATTGTTTGTTTCATTAAAAAAACCTATTAAACTATAAATAGGGAAGCTTATCTTTATTACAGAGATAGTACAAACAAATAAAATCAAGGTAGTATTAAATGGAGAAAGTATTCTGTTTCATCTTTTCTCCCTTTCTATGTATTTTTATGGTTCAAAATAGTTATAATTTTGAAAATTATTCATTCACAAATGCCACAAAATTATTCTCAAGCAATTATTGCAATTCCTTCATTCTGGCATTCTAGCTAGATGTATCCAATATTTAATCAAGAATTGAAATCATGCCAATGTCATTTTTAAAATACAACAATATTTCCAATACTGTTTTCTTGATTGAGTAACATTTTTTCAAAGATGATTGTGTTAATTAAAATGAGAAGAGAAATTAGAGACTAAGATTTTTCTTTATAAAGCGTAGATCTATAACAGCAAATATTTTATCTGTGTTTATTTTTATTAAATTTTCTAGAATAAGTTGAATTTATGTCTATTAGAATCTATGCATATATTGCAACATCATTGGTGAAAGATCAGTTCTTTTCTTATCCTTATATTTCTTTATAATTAATATATCAGTATATTCGGTATTTAATAAAGATTCCGCCTATTCCAACTATTAAATTGACTTGATGCATTATTCTCTGGATGTATTTCAAAATATAATGTACAAACTCCAACATGTTATGATGCTTATATGTTATGTTAATTTGACATTCAGGGTAGCTATCTATCATTCTAACAATAATCCATCTGAACCACCAGGCATGAATACCAATTACTGAAAAGATTGGAGCTTATCCTTGAATTTTCTTCTTGCTCTTGCTGGTAGACATATGTCAGCAAGTAGGGAATAGCACAGATATATCAAAGTCTTTCAAAAAATCAAATATCTCTAGATGTATTCTGTAATGGAACAGACTAGGGCTGACATTCTCAATCTAGGAAAAGGGAAAAAAAGATTTTTGAACTTATCTGCTCATATGGAGAAAAGTGAATAAGAAATAATGTAACTCAAAATTATCAGAATTTATTGCAGTTTTGGAAATGTATCAGCAAAACATCCTAGAAATTAAATACTGTTAGCTTTTTCTAGAAAATCAAAATTGTCATGGTTAGTGGTGATTTAATATTGAAACTTGGCAGAATTTTTAGGACAATCGTGAGATATCACATTAATAAATCATTACTGGCAAAAGATGGGATATATTGTATTTAGAAGAACAGTCATGGATAAACATGCAGATGAAGCACCCGCCCACTGCAATTTTGCATTTATTGACCATATAGTCTAAAACCCCTTTTTAAAAAATTCTGTTTACAGCAGTTTAAAAGGTGAGGTGAGTGGACATATCTGATCAGGATCACTGTACATGGGTCAAAGATGGTTAATTCTCCTAAACTACTTACTCTCCTCCCTCGTATTGACAATGTGTGAAATATTAGGTGACATTCATTGCATTGAAGAATGGCAGAGAACAAGCCTTGATCTTTTTCTTATCCCCTTCTTAGTTTTTCAGCCTAAACATTTCTAGTTATCTAATAATACTCATTAAGACTTAATTTCTAGTTCCCTGAACAGCCATATTGCCTGTTTCTGAACCTCTAATAATATTCTCATAAAATAAATTGGAACTATTATTTCCATTATTTAGAAATGAAACTAAAATAGCAACCTAAAATAGCATTTTATTTTTTGCAGCAAATTATACTGCTGAACCCAAGGTCCACAGACCAGTTAGAACATTATGAGATAATATTAATTTGCAATAGTAATGAATATCTCTATCTCAGGTATAGGATGAGGGAGAAGGTTCATTCTCCAAGCTTGTGGGTTCATTTCCAAATGTTTCGTTACCAGGCTAGGTAACATCTTCAGCAAAGTTTAGGGGATGTCAGTGTCCATGTTCTTCTGTTTATAAGGGCTTCAGGTGTGGGTGTGTTAAGTGGGTGTGATAGGTCTTGTGATGGGTCATCAGTGAGTCATCAGTGATCAGCTGACTACATCTGTAAAGCTGAAAACCATCTCAATGACACTAACACCTACCAAATAATAAATAATGATCCTACAAAACAGGTAGAGAACAAAACAAAAGATACCCTAAGAAAAATGGAAAAAGAAAAAACAGCCAAGACCACTAGAGAGAAAGCACATGCAACCACAAGATTTCTTCACATCCAGGTTCTACAGACTCCCAAAATACACATGAATGGGATCCCCTTATGCCTAATTGTGGCTCTTCCTGGAGCACTGATGTACAAACTAGCAAAAACCCTGCAAATGAAACTCAGACACCTGGTTAATGACTCGACCCTCTCAATAAACTCTCCAGAACAATTTCTCCAATGCCTTAAACACATCAAGATCAACAAGGAAGAAATTATGGTTTCCTTCAATGTCACTGCATTCTTCACCTCAACTGACAACGATCTGACTAAACAAACAATACACCACCTACTCACTAAACACCATACCTACAAAGATGATGCCACTGCAGAACACTCCATGTCCACAGAAACCATCATGAGACTTCTGGATCTATGCCTCAACACATACTTCAAGTTCAACAGGAAAATGTACAAGCAAGTACAGGGTACTTGGGATATGGGATCACCCATATCAGACCTAATAGCAGAAGTAATCATGCAATGACTTGAATCCATAGGTCTACCCACCATCTAGCCAAAATTCTGGACATGCTACGTAAATTATACATCATCATCATCAAACACTCCCAAACTGAAGAAACACACCACCTACTTAATAACATATTCTCTGGGATCAAAGAAGAAGCAGACAGCAGACTCTCATTCCTCAACATCAACATAAGGAGACTGGTGTCAACGCTGCTAACATCGAATGTTCTTGCTTTGACAACATATGGAGACACAGCCATTTTCCTTTACTTTATGTTTAGTTTAGTTAGACAAAACAATAATGTATAATAGTGAGAACCAAGATTATTTGTAATAAGAGATGATAAGACATGGTGGGTTGTAGAAATGGTGGGAAAGCTAGCATTTCAAACTAATTGGAGAATGTGATTTCTGACTATTAGTCAGAAGAGGGAATTGTGCTTTGATACTATGTGCTTAGGGGAGGAGAAGCCAGATGTTGGCTTGGACTATATACGTGCTGATGTGTTGCTACTTAAATAAAGATTCTTTAAGGTAAACAATGCCTCAAAGTTCTTTGAAGAGTTTCATCTGTTGGAACCATGACAACTGGACAATGAAGAACTGGAAACCTGTGTCTACTGCAAATCTACACACATGGACCAGATTCTCAGCTTTGCAAGCAACCACTTTAACACACACAAAAGAAGCTGTGTCCAAGCCTTCTTCAGAAGGGCCAGTACACACTGCTGCACCATAACACTAAGAAAAGCAGAAGAGTAATGGCTGCTTTATGTCTTTCTCCATAACAGATATCCAAAAAACTTCGTATGCCGACACACAGCACCCAAACCACAACACACCACACAGCTTGCCACCATGCAAAAGTATCCCTGCTGTGGGACTTCCGGTGGCTCCGCTGGCGCCGCTAGAGTCTCCTTTGTGAGGCTCCGTTCTCTGGGTTTGTAAAGCCGCAAAAAACAGCGCACACCCAACTGTTTTTTGCAGTGAAAAATCCCCTCTTTGGGCAAAGGAGAGGTGTAGAGCATCGGGAGCAGGGTTGAGCTCCTCTTAAATCCCTGAAAAAAAAGTTTTCAGGGATTAAGAGTGAGAGCTCCCTAAAGCTCCGGAGGACGCTCCTGCCCAGAGACGCTTCTGTCATCAGACAGAGAAAGACGCCGCGACCGCTTCTGCTTATAAAAATTACAACACAGGAGAGACTGTAAGCAGACTGAGTGAATACAGGAGTTCTTAATGGATTGCAAGTATTTTTTTATTGTTTTTCTGGCTATATATTTCTAACTTCTACAATCAACATAATGCTTTCAAAATGCCGCATAGCTTTCACTGCTTTCATTGTTAGAGGAAAGTGCTGGAAAGTGAAAGTGAATTCTTTACTTTTTTCTCTCTTCTTGTTCTCGTAAGCGAAGCCAGAGAGACGGCTGTAGGAATTGATTTACAGCCAGAGTGATTGTTTTAAATTTAAAATGGAGTGGAATTTACATTTAAATGTTAAACCTATTTTGGACTGTTTTGATAAATTTCATGAAGAAAGGCTTGAAATAGTGAAGAGTTTAAAGCAAGAGTTTAAAGCAATATTGAAAGAGACTATTACAGAAACATTAACCAGATTCTTTTTTCCAAATGGAATTGATCTACAATCGACTGCTGAACATTTTATAATACAATCTAAAGAAGAAGAACAAGAACAATTAACCAGATTCTTTCTTCCAAAGGAAACTGATTTACAATCGACTGATGAATATTTTATAATACAATCTAAATTAGAAGAAGAACAAGAAAAAGAAGAAGATAGTACTGAGAATAAAGAGAATAAAGGGAAATGGATCCTGCTTGATAAACAGTTTATCTATGGAGAGGAAGAGGATTTGTTTCAAGAAAGGAAGGGATGGCTATTCCTTTTAGATAAGCAGCAAGAAGAGGAATTAATTGAGAAAAAAGAGACATTGATTCAGTTTAAGAAGCAACTTACTTATGGGGCTGAAGAAGTAAAGAAGAGAGACTTATTATTTGGAAGGGAGGCCTCGTTATGGAGGTTTACCTGGTTGAAAAAAAAACCTAGAATTCGATTGAAGGAATGAAATTTAAAATTCTACGTAAGGAATTATGGGTAATTTAAAATTATGGACTGATTTAAGGACTAAGATTATGAGTAAGATGTAAGAGAAGCTGATTAATGGATATAATTAAATTGATGAAGAATGTATTTGCTTTGAAATGATCTAGGTTTGACATTAGATTGATTGATTGATGGGATAGATAAGCATTATGTGATTGGATAAAGTTGAAGGAATGTAAGTTAGAAATGGAATAAATAGACTGTATTGGTTATGGAGGTTTATTTGACAGATGAGAAAGCCCAGAAGTCGATTGAAGAAATGAAATTTATAATTAAATGAAAGGAATTAAGGCTAATCTAAGACTATGGGCTGAATCAAAGACCAATTTTATAAGTAAGATGTAAGAGAGGATGTTTAATGGAAGATATATTAAATTGATTAAGAACAAATTTTTTTTCTTGGAATTGAGGGGTTTATTGATATTATTTGTTTATTTTTCTAAAAAGATGATTTTTTTTTATGTTTAATGGTTTGAAAGAGGTTGATTATTGGAAGATGTATATAAAACTTGATTGTTTGAGTGATTTTATATAACCTCTCAATGGATTGAAGTGATTTAAGATTTGACTTAGATTGATGGTTTAGATATGTAAATGAAAATTATTATTCTTATCAAGATGATTTGTTTGTTTTGTTTAATGGATTGAATTGATTTAGAGATTGTATATAGTATATAGTTTAAAATTCTTGTTAGGATTATATAATAATTTTGTTTGATGTAGTGGGTTTTCTTTTGTTTTACCCTGTACTCACTCTGGGAAGTCGGGGGGGGAGGGTTAGGGAGGGTTTATAATTTTATATATGATGTTTTCTCAACTGTAATTGGGGTGGATGTAAGAATATTTAATTACTGTCATTAAGGGGTTGCTCGGGTGGCCTCTGGGCACCACATCTGTTGGAAAGAGGAAGGAGGAGTGAAGGCTGATGTAAGTGGAAGTTGATAAGAAGGGGGAAGAGTAGGATGGAGATAGAGAAGGATGGAGGGATAGAGAAGTAGAGAAGGAGGGAGGAAAGTAGGTAGCTAGTTGGTAAGTGAGGGGGGAAGGATAGGGTTAGGGGGATGTGGTGGTGGGGGTACCGGGCAGTAATGTTAATTGTTTGGCATGATTATTTTCAGTTGAGCTATTGGTATTTGATGTATTGAAAAATGTATTTATGTTTTGTTTATGGATGATTGTTTATTTTAACACTATGATTTGATTTGAGTAGTTTCTTTTTTCTGTAAAAATTAAAAAAAAAACCAATAAAATATATTTTTAAAAAAAAGTATCCCTGCTGTACACAAAAGGGATGCTGAAAATGACAGCCAGAATTCTCTAACCCCTAGGAATAGTAATAGCCCACAAACCCACAGCCACACTCCATCAGGAATTATCTAGAACCAAAAACAAGATACATAAGAACAGAAGGATAAAAGAAACAATGTAATCTACAAAATCAACTGTAACAATTGCAATCAATTCTATGTGGGACAAACATCACATTAGTTAAAAAACAGGATCTACAAACACCGGCTGGCAGTCAAATGCCACAATCCCAAATCCTTAATCTCTATTC
Source organism: Bothrops alternatus (assembly GCA_034064705.1). Classification (NCBI taxonomy): domain Eukaryota; kingdom Metazoa; phylum Chordata; class Lepidosauria; order Squamata; family Viperidae; genus Bothrops; species Bothrops alternatus. The sequence goes on along the minus strand of JARGCV010000081.1, from coordinate 6,508,175 downwards.
ATACTGACACCAAATAACATCAGTTTGATTGGAGCAATACTAAAATCATTGGCCATGCTACCACCCACCACACTCGTGAGTTCCTTGAAGTCTGGTACTCTACAAGCAATTCCATCAATAGATACATAGACCTACAACCAGCCTACAAATCACTCAAAATCAAAATCAACTGCACAGCCAACCAGAGACAGCACTCACAGTCAACCAACCTATACAAGCCCCCTCTACCCATACCAGCAGTTCATCTCCCAAGGAACCTAACCTGATGTAACCTCCCCATCACAAGCTCTCACTGATAACTCACCCATGACCCATCACAAGACCATCACTTGACACATCCATACATGAAGCCCTTATAAATAGAAGAACATTGACATGGGCATCCCCTAAACTCTGCTGAAGATGTTACTTAGCCTGGTAATGAAACATTCAGAAACCAATCCACAAGCTTGGAGAATGAACATTCAGTCTCATAATATTAATTTTCACTCTGGTAAGTTAAAGATTGTGTGTTTTTAGTATGAAATATACAGGTAAGCAAAAGTCCAATGATCAAGTCATCATCTTAAATAAGATACTGTCACATAAGATGCAATTTTAATGTTAATCACTTTCCCCTTCCCACAATTAAACTAATAAAGTCATAACTTTAATCCAAATTATTGTCTTTTTTCTTAACATGAAATATAAGTGATTACTTGCCAACAATTCTAGTGCTGTTCTTCTAATTCTGTGTAAAATAGTTAAATGTGTATCTGAAACTTAATTGAGTATGCTGTAAGCTTTGCTTGAATATGAAGTCTATATTTTCTGAGGATTGGAATAATATTTGGACCTTGCGGTTCTTAAATACAAAATAAATTAGCTGCTCAAATTATTGACCCCCATGAAAGGAATTGGTATCTCACTACATTTTCAATGGCTTTTAAATTATACTTTACACTGGTAGAGCAAAATTGATATTGCTCTTTACTTATAATGAAAGAAAATATCTAAGGATGACTTGTTGCTAAGGGCAACAGAATGTCATAAATGATCCTTCCTCTGCTAACAATGTAGAGAAATAGGCTGAAGTGGATAGCTAGAAATATGATTTGTAGTTCTCTGAGGGTTATCAGTCTTTCAGATTTCTCTGCATTCCATAATTTAAGAAAAGATTGTCAATGTTTTATGTCTTTGCCTTCATCCTTCTTTTAGTTTTAATTCTTTTTTATGCTATGTCCCTTAATTCTTAGCTGAAAGAAGTATGTAACTAAGCTTAATGCCTAGGCATGTAATTTTTTCATACATGTTCTATCACTTTACCTTTTCAAAATATTTGTTAGTGTAGTTGACTGCAGTAAGAAACAGCCATGTACAAATATTCATTATATATATATTAGTACATATGTGCATCTGTATGAGTGTGCATGTAGGTATATATAAAGATATACTGAGTGTATTTATTTAGGTTTCATTTTCAGAAAACCTGCCTAAATCTAATTCTCTCTGTATTTCACTCTTTCTCTTGACCTTTTTCCTTTAAAATTTGCAATGTTGCTGGTACTGATATTATATTAGGAGCCTCAGTTGTATTTCTCCAGTTCATGATATCAGTTAATTTCTCATGGGCTATTACCCTGGTCTCCAAGATCTTGTGTCTACCTCCCTGTTCCTTCTCTTAAATCAGGGAATAAACAGTATCTGCAATCATAATTTCTTTTTTGAACATAGAGGTTAAAATCTAGTTTATGAAGCTTCAGAAAATTTAGAAAGCTTCTGTTTTCCTGTTCACCACTGTTCACCATGAAGCTACAATTGTATTAGAAAGGTTTCTTGAGTCCAAATTGCCTCCATGTTTGCATCTATTGAAAAGTGCTTGGATGAAAACTGTTTCTATATTATCATGGCTAATTGGCTGTGGCCAGTTAGAGCAATTAATATTTGTCCAGTGTTCCTTTTCTATATTATGTTTCTCTTTTCTATATTTCTGATAAATGCAAAAATATATTTGCTAAAGTTGTTCATATTAAACTAAGTAGGTATTCTAATACAAATAATACCTATACTAATACAATCATATTATAATTATATTATATTATAACTGTATAATGTTTATACTTGATTAGTAGATATACATGAAATATAGATAAACCCATATACAATTTCATATAAATACTCTTTCACTACAATTAGATAGTAATAAACAAAACTCTATTCATTAGCTGGTGCCTGTGTCTGGCTGATTTCCTATCCATTTATATCTTCTGATCAATTTTTAGAATCTATGTATATTGTTTTTATATTCTATATTTCACTTTATACTAAATAACAAAACTATGCTACTGTATGCTACATATTTTTGTGCTTTAGTCTACTTCAACATATGTTCCTTTATTATAGCTTTTTCTTGTTCATGTATTGTATGACATTATTAAGGAATATAGCCATCATCACTATCTTTGTTTTGAAAAATATTTCTGCATGGGCAGCATGTCAAAAAAAGAACTGTATATATATATATATATATATATATATATATATATATATATATATATATATATATATATATATATATATATATATATATATATATATATATATATATATATATATATATATATATATATATATATATATATATATATATATATATATATATATATATATATATATATATATATATATATATTTGATATAAAACATTTGATTTTCATGTTCCCTGGAGCAGAAAAGCAAAGCAAAACAAACCTTTTCAAAGACTACCTACCTGTTTCTTTCCTCATGAAAATCCATAGGAAGTAACATCATATGAGTTTCCATAGGAAGTGACATTTTTAATTATTATAAATGATGGATCTGAATTTGATCTTCATAGAACCTGCTTCTAATTTATGCTGTGCTGAATTATTTTCTTCTGTCTTTGTCCACATTCTCTCACTCTGAAAAAGAAGGACATGGCAATACTTATTGTAACACAATACAAACATCAATTTTCAAAGAAGGATGCATTTTCATTTTCAGATAGGCTACAGTGTTGGTTTCCTTAATATTATTGTTACTTTGTAGTACTGGATGGATTTGCTTTTCCAAAAACACTATAAGCTATATCACAGGGAGGGCCCAGACACAAATATGATCAATAAAGAATGAAAAAGCAAGCCATTTCAGTGTCTATGGAGATTCTTGGGAATCCAGGTCACAATCGTCCCAAAAGTGCTTTTTCAAGAAGCAACTGGACTTTGTTTTTCCTTGAACACATTTCATTCTTATCCAAGAAACCTCTTCAGTTTTGACTGAATGGTGAAGAATGAAATGATTCTACCATTCAGTCAGAACTGAAGAAGCTTCATAGATGGAAAGCAAACTGTCTTCAAGGAAAAACAAAGGAAGTCCAGTTGCCTCTTGAAAAAGCACCTTTGGGACAACCCATTCCAATATTCTGCCCAGAAAGCCAAATGGATATTCATAATCACAACAATGCTACTACATGACTATGATTATGTTTTGGCATGCAATGTCCTATAGTGAGATACTGCTCTATGGCATTGCATGCCAAACAACTGCACACAGGATCGGTTTTTTCCCTCATGCTATTACTCTGCTGAACACCTATTTTTCATAGTACTGTATTATATGTTTAAGTATATTTACCAATGTTGTATGGCTGTAATACTATTATTATCTGTCTCATCTTCTTAACTAATTCCCCTTATTGGTATTGTTATTGTGATTATTGTTACTTTGTTGCTTATATATACACTGAAGGCTTTTGCACCAGAAACAAATTTGTTGTATGTCTAATCAGACCTGGCTATTATTCTGTTCTGTTCTGTTCTGTTCTTACTGGAAGATTTTTCTGCATTGTCAGAAGTTTCAAAATAGCTACTAGAAAAGAGAAAATACAAAGACTTCTGGCTATGATATCATTGTGAAGAGGGTGAAGGAACAGATCTTTGTTCCTAAATCCTGAAAAATCTTCGCTAAGAGCCCAGCAAGGGCTTTGCCAATCCCAGAGAGATTGATAAACTAAAGAGGAAGCTTCAGAGAAGCCAGGTGGAAAGCAAACATCCAAGCAGACAGGAGCAGCACTTTTAAAATTGGCGGAGAAGAAGCCGGTCTTTAAGGCCGGCCTGGAGCGATGGCAGCAGTCTGAGAAGGAAGTGAAAAGTAGAACTGACAGGAGATGAGGAAAACCCCTGAAGGAGGTGAGGAACATTTGGAATAGAACGAAAAAGAGAGTGATAGAGCAGAACTGAGAGCAGCCTGAAGAAGCAGAGAGCCCATAGTAAAGTTTATAAAGCATGAAAGTAGAGATTGAAACTAGAGAAAAGACTGGAGAAAGGACTGCCAGAGGCAACAAAGGGTGATTAAGAAGGACTTTGAAAAATTAACATAAGGATTAAAAGGTGATTTAATACTACTTAGTGGAATTTATTTTTGAAGAACAAATAGTATTGAAATTTGGACTTTAACTGACATATATCTGGGTAAAGTGATGAGTGGACATTTTGGAAATATTGGATATATAGAAGAAGAAATAAGAGGTGACATTTGGTGGATCAGTAGATACATTAAATTGAGACAGAGAGAAAAAAGGCTGATGCAATATTGTAGCACTCATATACAAGCAGTGACTAAGCTACAAGTAGAAAAGGGGCATCAGGCAATGTATTAAAAGGAATGAAGTAAATTAATTGAAGTTCATATAAAAAAGGATTATAGAAAATTACTAGAGAATGTAAAATTAGGAACACTATACACAACATTAGCACAAAATAAGAAAGGAGGAATTGCTATATATGTCAAAGAAAAAATAAAATAAAAATTATTATATTTGGATGAAGAGAGGAGAATTTTAATGTTGGAAATAGAATTAGAGCAAAAACAAATCTTATTAATGGCAGTATATGCACCAAATAATAATCAACATTAATTTTTTAAAAAGGTACATAAGAAACTAGTGGATCTGGATTATGAAAGTATTTGTACGGTTGTGGATTTAAATGCAATAGTTGATGTTATTATAAGAGTAGTAAAAAGAACAAAAAGAAGAAAAATATATTACCAAAATCGTTCTTTGACATGGTAACAGAACTCAACCTTTAGGATATATGGAGAGAGACACACAGGTCAGACAAACAATATACGTTCTATTCATATTCACATCAATCTTGGTCTATATCGATATGGCCTGGGCAACAACAGAAGTACAAAATGGAATTGAGGCAATTGAAATAGGGCTTAATGATTGGACGGCTCACAACCCAATAATAATAAAATGGAAAGGCCAGAAACAGAAAATAAGATGGTCAATGAATCAAAGACTGTGTAAAAATAAACAACATATACAGATGCTAGAAAAGGAGTTGACATTATTTTTTCAGGTAAATAAAAAGGAAGAGATATCAACACAAAATTTGTGGGATTCTACAAAACTTACATTCAGGGATTGACAATTGCATACAACTCTAAGAAAAACAAAGATAGGAGACTTCAACAAGGAAAATTACAAGAAGAATTAAAAAAAATAGAAGGTGATCTACAGAAGGACCCACAAAATAAAAAGATAAAAGAAAAATGGAATATTATAAAACACAAGAGTAACCTGACAACACAAAGAGAAATGGCACAGAAAATTAGGATGGGGAAACAAAATTACTTTGAAAATGCAAATAAAACTGGTCGATGGTTGGCCTATAAATTAAAAAAAGAAAAAGGCAAAAGAACAATACATCAACTACAAGATGAAAGTGGAACAGTACAATATAGACGGGAAGAAAAAAAGAAAATAATACAAAATTTCTTTTCAAAGCTATACCATCAGGAAGATTTAGCAGATGATAAAGTCAAACAATATATAGAGGCAGCAAAAATGAGCAAAATCACCGAAGAACAAAAGGAAATTTATTTTATTTATTTTATTTTATTTGGACTTATATGCCGCTCCTCTCCGAATATTGAATAGATCAATAACCGCAATAGAATTAGAAACAGCATTGAAAAAACAAACAAAAAAATAATGTATGTTGATTGCTGTTTGTTGCCCTGTCATGAGTTCCTGGATTTTACAGATGATAGGTTAGCCCTATTTTAGGAAAAGTCACTATTTAGAATTTCATGTCTTATATATTAATAACCCAAAGCAGTGTAATTGTTTATCACTAAGTTATAGAATCACCTACAACAGTTTGCCTTGTTGATGATAGTTTATACATATATGTCACATTCTAATAGACTGAAAGATTGTGTAGCAGACATTTCTATTAATCATTTCTAAATGTTTCATGTAAACTCTATTGTAGTGCTTTTCTTTATATTATTTAAACATTATAACTTTTTAAAGAACCAAACTCTGCAAGTAAACACATTTTGAATAATGAAAACATGCAAATAGACTTTTACCTAAAAAAATAAATTTTAATATTTCCTAAATATATAAGTAGTGTCAGTTTCCAGTACTTAATATCATGGCAATGTAACATGCCATTGATTACTTAATATAGTGTTCAAATTTTGCTTTACTCAAATTTGATAAAAACTGAAATACAAACATTATTTTAAAACTCCATACAATTTTTTTTATTTACTCACATATAGATGAGTGTGCAGTAGAAGCTTGCAGGTGTCATTTGCAATGCAGTAATAGCTATTAAACAAAAGTTGAATTCATCTGTACTTAAGATCTCATTGTGAACAAAAGAAACAAAGTCTGACAAGATTAATACCACTTTACAATGCCTTGGTAAGGCCACACATGGAATACTGCATCCAGTTTTGGTCACCACAATGTAAAAAAGACGTTGACACTCTAGAAAGAGTACAGAGAAGAGCAACAAAGATGATTAGGGGACTGGAGGCTAAAGCATATAAGGAAAGGCTGCTAGAATTGGGTATGTCTAGTTTAATGAAGAGAAAGACAAGGCGGGACATGATAGCAGTATTCCCATATCTCAGGGGCTGCCACAAAGAAGAGGGAGTCAAGCTATTTTTCAAGGTGCCTGAAGGCAGGACAAGAAGCAACGGATAGAAACTAATCAAGGAGAGAAGCAACCTAGAACTAAGGAGAAACTTCCTGACAGTTAGAACAATTAACTAGTGGAACAACCTGCCTCCAGAAGTGGTGAATGTTCCAACACTGGAATTTTTTAAGAAGAGACTGGACAGCCATTTGTCTGAAATGGTATAGGGTTTCCTGCCTGAGCAGGGGGTTGGACTAGATGACCTGCAAGGTTCCTTCCAACATTATTACTATTACTATTACTATTACTATTACTATTACTATTACTATTACTATTACTATTACTATTACTATTACTATTACTATTACTATTACTATTACTATTACTATTACTATTACTATTACTATTACTATTACTATTACTATTACTATTACTATTACTATTACTATTACTATTACTACTACTATTAAGATGAAACTTTCTGTCAAAGTCAGTATAAACGTTTTTTGGCTGAGCTCAAAGTACACTGAAGAATAAGGCAGATTCAGAGTCAAAATGACTTTGAATGTGCATATATAAAATCAGTGGTGGAATTCAGGTGGTTTGCACCATTTGAGCAGAACCGGTAACTAGTTTTTTGTTGCCCAGGCCCAGAATGGATTTCTGGAAGTGGCATCCACACATAGAACCCGTTGTTCACATATTTGAATCCCATCACTGTACAAAATGATAGAAGCAGGCAATAATGTATTTAGAATTGTTGCAGGAGAAATACCATTTCATCTGTGTATTAAGATTCTTGCTAAAACAGTATTCAAAACAATGTATCCTTGCAACTAGACAAAAAGAATCTGACTTCTGTTCTTCCATTATGCACCGCAATATATAAGTATAATTATGAGCACAAATATCAATTTCTTTTACCAGTTTTCAAGAAGGCTTTGTTTCATTACATGGTGTGAATTTGTGACTGACCCTTCAAGTGTTATGGGACGCAATCAAATTTTAGAAACCCATTAGAAACTTTTAAAACTAATTATAATGTAAAAGCAATTTGAATGAAGGCCTTGATAATTTATTTTTAAATATGAGGTCACTTTCTTGATATAAAATTGCATTCTACCAATCTAATGATGATATATTTGGACAAAATTCTGTTTGATAACAACCATTACCTAAAACCAAGCCAAACCAAACTAAACCAAACTAAACTACTAAACTAAACAATTAACCATTTAATTTGACTAAAACGACTTATTGATTTCTTCTAAAATGTGATGTCATACAGTATTCTTTCTGATTTTAATGTCTCAAGAATAGTTTTAGATATATTTCCTGCCCCCTTCCCAATATAGCTTTTTGCCCTTTCTTCTGTTCCCTTTTCAACATTAGCATAATTTATTTCTATTTATTCCTCTTTTTGAAGATGTTGAATGAATAATTCAAGCCAAGTGAGTTCTTGAATTTCCTAGGTCAGGTAATGTTATAGTGCTCTAAAATATACATACATGAAAAGAAAAAAAAATACAAACTGAAAAAGAAAAGGTTTGATTGTAATTTGAATTTTTGTTTAAAAGATTACTACATGTTCCTTAAATAAGTATCATGAACATTTTGAAATTAATTTCCGGGTTAATTTGGAAAATGGCAGAAAAAATGTCAAGGAAGAATAAATTTATTTATTTACTTATTTATTTATTAAAAATATTTATTAAATTTGAGTGCCATCCATCTCCCTTATAAAGTGACACTGGGAGGCTTATGTTTCTATGAAAATGTCATCAATATAAAATAAAGCTAATTTAAAGACTTGACCAAAAAAAAGACAAAATGAAATAAATAATAATTCAAGAAAATAGTGCATTTCTACTTTTGTGTCATAAAACTAAAGACTGACACTTAAGATGTCAAAATCCTCTCAAAATGCAATGATCACTTTCATCTTAGCCTTAAAACCAATATATTTATTTTGAATACCTGATTTTCCATTTTACAAAACAATATGTATGTCCATTATTCCTCACTACCTAGGAAATACCACATTTAGGAAACATTATGATATATTAAGATAGAGCAAGAGACCGAATGCAACAAAAATTGTGACTATAAAACATAACTTATTGAGCATTCTGTGCGCATATTAAAAACTTGCATTTTGCTCAACAAAACTATCATATAAGCTTCAGATCCTTTAGCTGACTGTTATGCTGTAGTTGACTCTCTAACTTGATCCAATTTAGTTCAAAATCACATATCAGATATGAAGTTATAATTACTTTAAGGTTTCATATTATGAACTCTATACAACTTCAACTTTTTGAAAAGTATTTATGAAGACAGTGACAGTGTTAGAATAATATAACTGACTCATTTCTTCCCTACAAATTTTCAATGATTTTTCTTATTATGAAAAGAAATGAAACTCTATAGATGATAATGTCTTTCAGACTCAATTTTTGAAAATATTTAAGGTATGCAAAATACTTTAAAATTTTCCCTGTATAACTTATATTCATTATTCTATTCATTATTCTATAGCAAATCATTTTTTAAATAAAAGAAAGGATTTCAAGAGAAAATGTTTAGAAATTATAACTGGTTTTAAGACTTTTAAATACAGATATGATATAAAAACCAGCTGCTCTTCCATATAAAGCAGTAGAAATATTTAGAAACTCGGTGTCTTGACAAAAATAGAATTAAAACAAAGCTAACTTGTGCCTGAAATAATGGGATAAAATTTATACAGACTAAATATCAATGGTAAGCATCCTTAGATAACTGCAGAGAACATTGTAATGTAGAACATAAGAACATAAGAACATAAGAAGAGCCATGCTGAATCAGGCCAAAGCCCATCGAGTCCAGCATTCTGTGTCACACAGTGGCCCACCAAATGTACATGGGGATCTTGAGCAGAAAGAGAAGGCAAAACCCTCCTTTTCCCTTGACCCCCAAACAAATGGTACTCAAGGGAATCCTGCCTGCCTCAACCAACATAGAGGCGGCACATGGACATCTGTTTTAATAACCACCAATACACTTTGCATCCATGAATCTATCTAGCCCTGCCTTGAAGCTGTCAAGGCTGACAGCTGTCATGACCCCTTCAGGAAGTGAATTCCATAAATCAACGACCCTCTGGGTGAAGAAATATTTCCCTTTATTTGTCCTCACTTTCTTAGCTATAAGCTTTAGGGAGTTCCCCCTTGTCCTGGTATTGTGTGATAGAGAAAAGAATTTTTCTCTATCCACATTTTCTATCCCATGCATGATTTTATACACTTCGATCAAGTCACCCCTTAAACGCCGTCTTTCAAGGCTGAAGAGACCAAGGCGTTGCAATCTGGTTTCATAAGGGAGGCGCTCCATTTCCTTGATCATTCTTGTTGCCCTTTTTTGCACCTTTTCCAGTTCCATTATATCCTTCTTGAGGTGCGGTGACCAGAACTGTACACAGTACTCCAAGTGTGGTCTCACCATCGATTTGTACAGAGGCAATACAACACTTGCTGACTTATTTTCAATTCCCTTCCTAATCATGCCAAGCATGGAATTTGCTTTTTTTACTGCTGCTGCGCATTGGGTTGACATCTTCATCGAGCTGTCCACCAAAACCCCAAGATCCCTTTCTTGGGTTGTCTCAGAAAGTTTGGTCCCCATCAGTTGGTAAGTATAATTGGGGTTCTTTGCCCCGATGTGCATAACTTTGCACTTGTTTAGGTTAAAATGCATTTGCCACTTTGTTGCCCACTCACACAATTTCGAGAGATCCTTCTGGAGCTCCCGACAATCAGTTTCACTTTTCACAACCCGGAACAATTTAGTGTCATCAGCAAACTTGGCTACCTCACTATTAACTTCTACATCCAGATCATTGATGAATAAATTAAAAAGTAAAGGCCCCAAAACTGAACCTTGGGGTACACCACTTCTCACTTCTTTCCATCCAGAGAATTGTCCATTTATTGCCACCCTTTGCTTCCTACAATTTAGCCAGTTACCAATCCAGGACAAGACCTGTCCTCTAATTCCGTGGCTGGAGAGCTTTTTTAGGAGTCTTTGGTGAGGGACTTTGTCAAAAGCCTTTTGAAAGTCAAGATATACAATATCAACTGGGGCCCCTTTATCTATGTATTTATTTACACCCTCAAAGAATTCTAACAAGTTAGTAAGACATGATTTGCCTTTGCAGAAACCATGTTGATTTTCTTTCAGCAATGCCTGTTTTTCTATGTGCCCTGTAATTTTATCTTTAATAATGGTTTCCATCAGTTTGCCTGGAACTGAGGTTAGACTGACTGGTCTATAGTTTCCTGGATCACCTCTGGATCCTTTCTTGAAGATCGGGGTTATATTTGCTTCCCTCCAATCCTCCGGTACAGTGCCTGATCTTAGAGAAAGATTGTATATTTTAGCTAGAAGTTCAGCAATTTCACACTTGAGTTCCTTGAGAATTCTAGGGTGGATGCCATCTGGACCCGGCGATTTGTTGACGTTTAGTTTAGAAAGGCATGCAAGAACATCTTCCTTGTTTATCTCTATCAGGTTTAATTCTTCTATTTCCCTCCCTGGGAAAACTAATTCAGTGGCAGGCAAATGTTCTCTATCCTCCTCGGTGAAAACGGAGGCAAAGAAGTCATTTAGCCTCTCAGCAATCTCCTTGTCTTCTCTGATTATCCCCTTCTGACCATTGTTATCAAGTGGCCCAACTGATTTTCTGGTTGGGTTCCTGCTTCTGATGTACTTAAAAAAGGTTTTGTTATTATTTTTAATATTCTTGGCTATATGCTCCTCAAAGTCTCTCTTGGCTTTCATGACTATCGCCTTGCATTTGGTCTGCCAGAGTTTGTGATCCCTCCTGTTCTCCTCGGTAGGAAGAGCCTTTCATTTCTTAAATGACTTTTTCTTCTTTCCAATAACCGCCTTTACCTCATTCGTAAGCCATGTAGGATAAATGTTCATTTACATTGCTATCCTTGCTCCATTTATCATCTTGGATAGATATACAAATATCAGCAATTAGTCAATACTAGTGATTACTTGTATCAAAGATGCCCAATTAACAGTTGATATTCCTTCATCTATCATTGGATTGGTGCAAGAGTTGTGTGCATTTGTCTTTTTTTCCTCCATGTCAAGAGAAGTATTTTCTGATTTTTGATGGCACAAGTTGAGCTGTAGTTTGTTTGCAATACTCTGTTTCCATTTTTCAAAAAAGGGGAAAAAATGGATCCAAGAAAATACAGACCTATCAGCCTGAACTCAATACCTGGGAAGATCTTGGAAAAGATAATCAAGCAATGAATCAATGAACACCTAGATGCAAACAAAGTCATTACTAAAAGCCAACATGGATTTGTAAAAATAGATCATGCCAGACAAATCTTATTGCATTCTTTGATCAGGTGACAAAATTAGTGGACGAGAGAAATGCTGTGAATATAATTTACTTGGACTTCAGTAAGGCATTTCATAAAGTAGACCACAATCTACTACTTGATAATATAGAAAAATGTGGGTTAGACAGCATCACTACCAGATGGATTCATAGCTGGCTGATTGGCTGTACTCAGCATATGGTCCTCAATGGAACCACATCTGCATGGAAGGAAGTGTGTAGTGGGCTGCCCCAAGGCTCTGTTCTAGGCCCAATGCTCTTCAACATCTTCATCAACAATTTGGACAAAGGGATAGATGGGGAACTCATCAAATTTGCAGACAACACCAAGCTGGCAGAAACAGCCAACACTCCAGAAGATAGGCTTAAGATACAGAAGGATCTTGACAGACTTGAACATTGGGTGCTATCTAACAAAATGAAATTCATTGGTGACAAAAGTAAGGTTCTACATTTAGGCAAGAAAAACCAAATGCACAGGTATGGTATAGATGGTACCTTGCTTAATAGTAGCAACTGCGAGAGGGATCTTGGAATCCTAGTGGACAATCATTTAAATATGAGCCAGTAGTGTGCTGCAGCTACCAAAAAAGTCAACAGAGTGCTAGGCTGCATTAATAGAGGGATAGAATCAAGATCACGTGATGTGTTAATACCACTTTACAATGCCGTGGTAAAGCCACACTTAGAATACTGCATCCAGTTTTGGTCACCACAATGTAAAAAAGATGTTGAGATTCTAGAAAGAGTATAAAGAAGAGCAACAAAGATGATCAGGGGACTGGAGGCTAAAACATATAAGGAATGGTTGCTGGAATCGGGTATGTCTAGTTTAATGAAGAGAAGGACGAGGGGTAAATGATAGCAATGTTCCAATATCTCAGGGGTTGCCAAAAGAAGTCAAGCTATTCTCCAAAGCACGGGAAGGCAGGACAAGAAGCAACGGATGGAAACTAACCAAAGAGAGAAGAAACCTAGAACTAAGGAGTAATTTTCTGACAGTTAGAACAATTAATTAGTGGAACAACCTGCCTCGGGAAATTGTGAATGCTGCAACACTAGAAATTTTTAAGAAGAAACTGGACAGCCATTTGTCTGAAATGGTATAGGATTTCCTGCCTGACCAGGGTATTGATGACCTCCAAGGTCCCTTCCAACTATTATTATTATTATTATTATTATTATTATTATTATTATTATTATTATTATTATTATTATTATTATTATTATTATTATTATTGTTGTTGTTGTTGTTGTTGTTATTGTTATTGTTATTGTTATTGTTATTGTTATTGTTATTATTGTTATTATTGTTGTTGTTGTTGTTGTTGTTGTTGTTGTTGTTGTTGTTGTTGTATAAGTATGGGGTTGTGGACATACACTTTCCCAGCACTTTTAATTGCTCTCCATGGTTATTTTATCATCAACTGCTGCACTTTCTTGACCCCTTCAGAAGAAATTTCCCATGGAAAAAAGACCACCCTTTGCTTTGCAAAGTATATTTGTATGGGGGTTCTTTATACACTTGAAAATACTGGTGGTTTGGTTTATTTATTTATTTTATATAAACCTACATGCACAAAACAAACAAACAAATAAATCAATCAATCAGGGTGATATATCTAATACTCCCTCCCTATTTTTCCAACAACAACCTAGTGAAGTACATTGGGCTAAAGTAAGTTGGGTGGTTATTAATTACTTAATGAATGCAGTGAATGGATTACTTCAATATTTGGGTTCCTTTGATCCTAATTACACATTTCAATCATCTTAATTGATTGTTCATAAATGACTGTTTCCCCTAAATGCTTTATAACTTTTCACATTGTAATTCTATATATGCTTATTCAAAAACTAAAAGCTTGTGTTCTGTGGGACATGTTCCTAAACAAATATGCAGATAAGATTGTAGTATTAGTCTTTATCAGAATTTTAAGAATTATACAGCAGTAAAAGTTGTAAATGGAATTGATCCTTGGAATAGTTTTGGGAATGCAGAGCTAGGAGAATAACACAACATTCTTACTCTGTGTGATGGCCAGTTCAGTCAGAGAAGAATCTGAGATGGAAGAAATTTTCCCAAAGTAATGCCCTGCTTAAGGGGAGCCTAGTAATCAGGTATCTAATGTTGGCATGCCATAGAACATTCAAGTCCTTTGGAACCAGCAGTTAGGAATTAGATCTGTTTCCACTCCCTGGCCACATACAACTAAGTACAGAGAAAAACAGAGATCTATGAGTGTTGGTTTTTTTTGCAAGAGAAGGTCTTTCCCATGCTTGATTTCTGTACGTGTATCAGGTATGAAAACCCAGGTCAACATATGATGGTTCAATTTAACTGATTTATTGCTAAAAATCTGTGCACAGGAATCTTTTCACCTAATGGTCAGCAGCTGGTTATAGTTAAATAAAGACAAATGACAATCAAGAAGAGACAAGTTGGATTTAGTTCATTTGTTGTTGATGTTGTTAGTTAGTATCCGACCCATTATGACCCCATGGACAACGTTCCTCCAGGCCTTCCTGTCCTCTACCATCTTCTGGAGTCGATTTAAGCTCACGCCTACTGCTTCAGTCACTCCATCCAGCCACCTCATTCTCTGTCATCCTCTTCTTCTATTGCCCTCAATCTTTCCCAGCATTAGGCCCTTCTCCAGTGTCTCCTTCCTCCTCATTAGGTGGCAAAAGTATTTGAGTTTCAACTTCAGGATTTGGCCTTCTAAAGTTCTTCCCTTTATATTTGATGAATTTAACTGCCCAGAGTTTTCTATTGGGAATAATCACACTGCTTACCAGAACTCAGTGTGTTTGCTTTCTGAACCTGCTGCTGAGAAAACTCTTGTTTTTTCTTTCAGTCTGCTTCTTGGAACCCAGACTGACAATCCACATTTGAACTCTTGAACTTCTGCTTTGGATTTATTTATTTAATTAATTAATTAATTTCTATGCGGCCCTATTCCGGAGAACTTAAATTCCGGAGAATTTAAATTGTTTGGAACTCATTTAAAGCAAGCTTTACAGGGATTTAAGGTTTTGTTTCTCTGTCCATCAATTTGTTTACATGTCCTACCTTCCAATGCTTGTATTTGCTAAATCCTAATAAAGATTTTTGCATTGGTTGTGTGTGTGTGTGTGTGTGTGTAAAAATAGGTTGCTTACAAAAAATTCAGGCTCCTTTACTGCCTTTCCCCTCTCCTATTTAAGTCTACTTCCCAGTGTCAGAATGGCAGAATTGCTTAATAAAGCTGCAAACTTGAAATAAGTGAGGAAGGAGATGGGAAGAGAATGGAGGAGACACCGGTTTTACAAGCTCTGTAGCCACCAACAAACAGTGAACGGGATGAATAAAAGAAGGTATTTTTCCCTCAAAGTGAGTGAATGATCCAGAGTATCGGTTCTCAACCTATGGGTCACGACCCCATTTGGGGTCGAACGACCATTTTGCGAGGGTCACCGGACACCGCGGTCCACCATTTTTTTGTTTTTTTCATCGTGCGCGCACTGCGCATGCGCGGTTCGGGCCGTCGTGCGCGCGCCATGCATGTGCGGATCGCCCCGTCATGGTCCGCCATTTGGGTTTGGTTTTTTTGTCGCGCGCACGTCACGCATGCGCGGATCAGCCCGACGTGCATGGGCGGAGCAAGTGGGGTCTCAACCTGAAAAAGGTTGAGAACCACTGATCCAGAGGAAAAGATGTATAGAGGAAGAAACGTGCAAGTATAAAAACGTAATATTGAAAGTTGCAAGTACTCTTACGTGGGGGCCAGTAACAAAGAAGAAAGAAAAGAGAAAATAATTCCAATGAGAGGAATTAAGGCAGAACAATGTTTGGGGGAAAAAAAGCATGGCTATGTAATATTATTACAACAGTGTATAGCAATTTAGAGTAGTAATAAAGTGTAGTAATATAGTAACAATAATAGGATAGAATATAGAATAGGAAACATTTACATACAGATTTGTAAGTTTCATATTTCACTTTTGAATCTTGTTTTTTTCCCCAAAATAAAACATCTCTGAATCCTAATCCTAACCCTAACCCTAACCTACCTGCCCAGAGTTCAGGGCTGTGGTCCTTTTGAGTGTTGGTCAATCTAATTTGAACACATGACAGTGTGTATCATCTGTTCTAGGACAATACTGTATATATCTAAACTACAAATAATTATTTTGCAAAGCAATATGATGCAAAAATTATACACTCAATGAATATATTCTAGAGGTATTTTCCAAGATGTACAATCTATACAATGTCAGAGGCAAAAGTTCCTTATCAAAAGATGTAATAATCACTAAAGAATTTAAACTACTGCTTTAACTGTGTGAAATAATGTGTCCTTTCTTTGCAGTTCTATGGGGAACACACATTTCCTGATAAAAAAATAATCTGTAGCTTCTCTGTTGTCATAAAACATCAATGTTATTTATTTACTTTTGCATCTGCATTTCTACAGGGACTATAATTCAAAAACAGTGACCTAGATTTACAGAAATATGGAAATGTGCCTGTTCAGCAAAGAAAAGTGGATGTCATTGGTTAGATGGATAAATCTAAATCATCTTTCGCTCCTAGTGTGTTGTTATGTACAGTATGTAGTTTATATGTATGTTCCTTTTTTAAATAAAATGAAGAAAAAGTAACATCAGAAGAAATATTTTATTATTATTGTAAATGTCTTTTCCTCACAGAAATCCAGCTTTGGATAGTTTATCAAAAAGTGGCTGCTTTATATTTGTGAGCTTATGACAGATATAATACTTTATGAATCTGAATAATAAATATGCAGAATAGGAATTGATATATTTTTTTTAAAAAATGGCTAACTTTAATAGCATCTGACAGAAAGATGAAGAAATTAAAATTATCAAAGATCTCATAAGGAGATGAAGAATAGCTTAAAAAAACCTGCTGGGATGCAAATGAAAGTAAAGTAATTCAGATACTGTTCAATTACATTATCACTCCAGAATTTCTTTTCAGTCACTTTAATATTTTACATGGATATATTTAGCCTTACATAAATTTACGTACACAAAAGCCCCATAACATAGAATATAAGTATAGCCTCTATATTCTGTTTTGATGTTGATGTTTAATTGTAATTCTTGATACAACATGAAAAAAGCTGTGTTTAATTTGTTAAATGAACTCTAGCATTTATTTAATTTAGTTTCAATAGGCTTAGGTTTCATTAACATTTTGTTTTCATTCAATCAAACTTTTGTAGTGGTGCCAACAGCCCACCTTGGCCTTAAAAAGGATGCTTATTGCTGTTCTGTATGCTTGTTCCAAATGCGAATAGATGCTTTCTATGTATCTATGATAATTTAATTTAATTAGTTAATTATAAAATGAAGAGCACAGAAAAAAGGAGAAGAAAGTCCCAAGTGCAATTTTGAATGGAAGTGTTTCAGCTGTGTTATTGGCAAAAGGATTTCAAAAATGTGTTAGGCTTTTACACAATAAAAAAAAATTCTGGCACTTGGAATATTGTCTTTTTTTTAGATAGTTATAAGAACTAAGCCACATTCATAAATATTTTCATAATGAAATGAGAATAAATCAGAGTTATTAAAAATGAAAAAAGGAAATATATTGTGGAAAAAGTAGGGTTTTTCAGAGTATTATTTTTTGCAGCTTAGTATTGTATTTTTTTCCTCTATCACAAATGCATTCTGTTAAATAGCCTCAAGCTTCATGCTATACATTATATGTGCTAAAAAGCGTTACTGTGTTACTAAATTTTGCTGTTTCAACTGGTAAAAAAAATAGTTCTGGATTTTTTTTTAATGGGAGGAGGAATAAAAGAAGGATTTACTAAAATGGCATCAAATAACTGATTTTATCAAAAGATAATGCAAAATTAAATAAGTGGCATTTCTTACCCCAGAAGATTCATTGGTATATGTTATTCAATAAACTTTAAATTACTACATTTGTTACAATGAATATTTCTAATTACTCATGGAAGTATTTATACCATTATAGATTTTGTCTCATGTTCTCTTTTCATCAAAAGTAAAAGAAACAATGGCACATGTGTGGATATACAAAGGTTTTAAATGAATATACAGAATTTAAGCTGGTTTAGAAACTAAGAAGGTATGAATTACTAACCTTTGAATACAAAATATTGAAGTAGGATCTAAAGATAGCTGTGGAATGGTTTTTAAATTTGGGGGGGTTATTTATTTATTTAGAAAATTTATAAAATTAATATGGCTGCCATCTCACTCTCAGTGAATCTGGACAGTTGGCAAAAAAAAATCTTGTTATTTTCAGTGATTCCATTTGAGAGAATTTCCAGTGAAGAGTAATAGAGGCATAGTCATCTCTGAAGGTCTCTAGATAGCATGCTGGAGGAGGAGAGATAGCACCAGAGTGGAACTTAGTGTCCAATTTTGGATGCTGAAATGTCTCTGGACACAGGAAAGATTATGAAATAATCCATATGTTGAAACAGCTTTTCCTAATAAGCAAACTACAGAATTGAATTTTTTGCTCTTCACTTCCAAGTTGAGCAACTGGGACGGGTTGATCATAAGTGTGGTTAGTTTATATGGGGACCAGCCAAGTCTTATTTCTTTATATGGATAAAAAGCCCAAGCAAGTTAATTGGAAAACAATTATTTTACAGCTTGATAGAGATTTTCTTTTACAACAGATAAATAGTCCACTTAGTAAATTCCAAACTTTTCACAATTACAAAAGTAAAAGTCCTTATCAGACTTCTATAACTGAAATTTGTTGTTGTTGTTGTTGTTGTTGTTGTTGTTAATTGCAAAGTCGTGTCCAACCCATTGAGACCCCATGGACAATGTTCCTCCAGGTCTTCCTGTCCTCTACCATCTTCTGGAGTCCATTTAAGCTCATGCCTACTGCTTCAGTGACTCCATCCAGCCACCTCATTCTCTGTCATCTCCTTCTTCTATTGCCCTCAATCTTTCCCAGCATTAGGCCCTTCTCCAGTGAGTCTTTCCTTCTCATTAGGTGGCCAAAGTATTTGAGTTTCAACTTCAGGATCTGGCCTTCTAAAGGTCAGTCGGAGTTGATCTCTTCTAGGACTGACTGGTTTGAATGCCTTGCAGTCCAAGGGACTCGCAGGAGTCTTCTCTAGCACCATAGTTCAAAGGCCTCAATTCTTTGTCGCTCAGCTTTTCTTATGATCCACAATACATTGCAACTGGAAAAACCATGGCCTTCACTATACACACTTTTGTTGGCACGGTGATGTCTCTGCTTTTTAGTATGCTATCTAGATTTGCCATAGCTTTCCTCCCCAGGAGCAAGCGTCTTTTAATTTCTTGGCTGCAGTCCCCATCTGCGGTGATCTTGGAGCCCTGGAAAATAAAATCTGTCACTATCTCCATTTCTTCCCCATCTATTTGCCAGGAATTGAGAGGGCCAGATGCCATGATTTTGGTTTTCTTAATGTTGAGTTTCAAGCCACCTTTTGCACTCTCCTTCTTCACAGAAATTGTTTCAACTGAATTCTATTTAAAAAGTTGAAAGAACTTTCGGAAAAATTTAAAGGAGAAATTGCTTTGGCCCAAACAGGTTGCAGAGTAGCCTATACAAAATTTTCAACTGGTGCTAAAGGATTTGAAAGACAATATTGTATTAGGTACTATGAATATTGACTTTTCTAAAAAAATTAGCCTAGCTATGGATTTCAAATGTTTAATGTGGAATATAGATCAAGGAAATGATTTCCAAAAGAAAGCATTTAATATAGCTTACTTTAAAATAATTAAAACAAGACATATTTTTTCTACAAGAGATTTATATTAGGAAATAGGATCTGAATATTTGATTTATAAAAAATTTAATGAAGAATTTATTTTAGCAGGACTTAAAGAAAAGAAATGAAGTTGTTCTGTATTTGTGTGGAAGCTGAATCATATGGCATTAAGACTGTGATGCTGGGAATTTAAGCCCCAAATAGGGGCTTAAGGACAAAGTATTGTTTTTACAAATGATTTATGAAAAAATAATATGTTTGTGTTATGAAAATTGATATTTGATGAGAAAGTGGAAAGTATTGATCTCCCCACATCTAGATAGAGCAATAGAGAAAAAAAATTCACAAAGTGAATTACCATAAGCTTTTTATTATTATATTACAATTAAGGTAGCAGATACATGGAAATAGAAAATAAACCTACTTTTCAGAAAGCCATACTTCCTCAAAAATACATGTGATTTGGATCTCAAAGAATTTGCTACTATGAACTCTAAAATAGAAGTTTTACCATAAACTTTTATATTCATAACCATTTGAGTTTTGTTTATAAAAGGAAATCAGGTTTTTTTCATGGAAATTAAATAT